>JAGJRO010000158.1:0-105337 GCA_022832285.1 Lepidurus apus apus | reverse complement strand
GATGTTCTTCTGAGCCTTCCCGGCCTTCTTCGCTGCTTTACCGCTTGCTTTAGGAGGCATGTTGGGACACTGGGTGTAACTTGCCACGGACCCTTCTATATATGTCCCGTAGATCCCTCCTGAAAACCAGCCATAACTTCGGTCGTATTTGATTGGTTGGTGCGGAGCCAGGCCTTGTCTGCGGGTGCCCTGAGCCAAGGGTATAAATCTGGGGGACTGTTAAGATATTTTTAGAAGACGAAGGCGACTGAAACCTGTTTCAACCGTTCCTTTCAACTATTCAACTATGTCTGGTCGCGGCAAAGGTGGCAAAGTTAAGGGCAAGNCCGGTCTGCAGTTCCCCGTCGGTCGTATCCATCGTTTGCTTCGCAAAGGCAATTATGCCGAGCGTGTAGGAGCTGGCGCACCCGTGTATTTGGCCGCTGTCATGGAGTACTTGGCTGCTGAAGTCTTGGAGTTGGCTGGCAATGCGGCGCGTGACAACAAGAAGTCTCGTATCATTCCCCGTCACTTGCAGTTGGCCATCCGCAACGACGAAGAGTTGAACAAGCTCCTGTCCGGCGTTACCATTGCTCAAGGCGGTGTGCTCCCCAACATCCAAGCCGTGTTGCTGCCTAAGAAAACTGAAAAGAAAGCCTAGAAAGTTTATTCTTTCCACGGCATTTCCCCCCAACGGCCCTTTTAAGGGCCACCATATCTCTTTAGAAAGTTATTGCAGGTCTGGCTCCTGGGGGAATAGGGTTTAAAACATGGAAATTTGTTGTAAAATTACGTGTTCTGGCTAAAGAACTTCAATTTTCTTAATTACAAATTTTGCATATTAACTGAGTAAACTACCCAGCAACTAAGAACTGCGTTTATCACAAAGCGAAACAAAATCAAGGCAAAACGTTGACTAATAGAAAATTCATGTATCTCGAAAACGTAAACAGAACAATCAGGTAAGGCACCCTTGGAAGTTATTTAAACTTTCATAAATCTCATCTCGCAGCCCAGTCGGTAATTCCCACCGTTGGCAGGCATACAACAAAACAGCCAATAGCGTTGAAACCTCATTAGGTAGATCTGCCTTACTATCCTTGGCTCTGCAAAAGAATCAACACCAGATTAAACTCACTTTGTACACAAAATCTTAATTATTCCTTCAAATATATTACCCAAACGCAATCTCAATATGCGACTTCCAATACTGACTCAAATAGACTAGAACATGCTGGACGCATGACTGCCCCAATTGGCGACAAACAGTTCCCAATCCAAGCAACAAAGACACTCCATCTAAGCCCTCTTGACTCCTTTTCGCCATAAACAAACCTATAAAAACCCACCCATTAGAACTCCCAAGTAACAAGAATGGCAGGACCTCACTTAAATTCTTCATATAAGACAATTTGGGCAAAACCGACACCACACTCAGAGCCAAAACCAGAGCGATATGAGGGACCTCATAGTCATTCGCTTTGATATATACTTTCTCCAACGGAAAATCCAATCCGGCCCAATCCAAGTACGGGACTATTTCAGTCAAGACTTGGCTTTCGCTATCGCACTCTCCATTCGTCACTTTTGCCAACAAAACTCTGCAAAAACAAGCCTTATTACATTCCTATTCTTCTTATACTTAATACTTATTCTTATAATAGTAATACCTAAAAACGCATAAAACAACGAACAACTTACGTATTAAACGTTTCCAATGCTGATAACAGTTGTTTGGAGTTGTCTTTCGCTGCTGAATGGAGCTTCAAGCTACAAAGTCGTCGTAGTAACTGCAATTGACCAATTTTCATCAAGGATTCCATCAAAGTAGTCCAAACTTTAGCATTACGACCTATTAAACTGCTATACATGCGATTAACTTGGCCTAGAGGGTAAAATATCAAGCTTTAAGACAAGTTTATTCCTTTTAAGAGATAAAAAAACGAAAATCCTACTTATTATTTTCGAATAAGGCTGTAATGCTTGATCCAAGGAGCTCAACAGATCCGCCGAGGCCAAATCCTTCCCAAAATCCTTTTCCAAGACCGCAAAAAGAGCCTACAAGTTCCCTCTCAATCCCCAAACGGAAAATAAAAAATTAACATACCTTTAATTCATGAACAAGCATAAACCCAAAGAGTCTATCTAAGCCAGCTAATCCACAAGTTCCCAAAGCTTCATGAATATCTTCCAAGAGTCTCAAACTTGCTACTTCACTTTGGCTCTTGGAATCGTACCATGCATTTCGTTGACTCACAAAAACGCAGCTCCTAAATTCCCCGAAAAGCAGACGAGAATTAGAAAGCAGCTTTAATTTTTTAATTTATTTTTTTACTTCGGATCCGTAATCCTTAAAAGCTCTCTAGCCAATCTTCCCATGAACGTGACAGATTGTAAGTCTGTCGGAGGCAATTTGGGTATAGGAATCGCCCTTGATTGGTACTTGCTCTCCCACTCCATCACCTAAAAACAAAATTAAAGAATTCAAAATTGCATTAAAATTGCATTGCAAACATCCAATGAAGGCGTTACTAACTCACTTTCATGCGCATAAACGTGTTACACTCTTGCTCCACACTAAAGCCAATAATGCGAGAAGCTTCTTCCTGAAACATCCGCAATCCGTAGATGTTTACGTAGTCTTGAATGTACTGGAACGACGTCCTGAACCCTTGCATGGTTTCCTTCAATGCTTTCAGTTTGACTGCAATCTCATTTCCCTGAAAATAAAAGAAAAAAATCCATAAAATACAAGAAAACTGAATCGAGATTTAATGAATTAATAATAATTAGTAGAAAGTTAATATAACAATAATAATAATAACAACAAATAGCAAGCAATGTAATAATTTTCCTACTAATTTATCAATAATTTTATAGCAATTTACTTTGTCTTTTTGAAAAAATTTTCGTTAAAATTTTTCGTCTTTTGGAAAATTTTTCATAATTTAACTTGATAGATGATATACTTTGGTCTTGGGAGTAAAGATTAGACTGTTATGCAACGCTCGCGCCACTTGTCCGACCAATTCCTTGCGTATCCCATCCTCCAGTAATTGTTTAGGATCCAATCTCACAATTCCCACCAGGGTAGTCTTCATGGCCAGAATCCCTTGTGTGAACACCGAGATATCGTGGGTCAATTTTGCCACCTAAATCAATTCCAGAGATAATCGCGTGCTCCGAAAGCTTAACAAATACTCGATAAAGCAAATTATACCTGGAAACGTTCCTCAAACTGAGCGAATTCTCTCATTTTCTCCTTATCCAAACGCGTGGGCATGTCTTTGATGACGGACGTTTGTAACCGGATAATTTGCTCCAAGAGTCCAAACATCGTCTCGGGAATGATTTGCAGCACTTGCCGGATATACGCGACCAATTCCGCCGAATAATACTGCGAAACAGATACCAAATCTGCGCTCTTAGCTTGGTTGATCCTCATTAACGGCAAATCCAACGCTGAAGACAACTATTTAAATAAAAAATCGAATTAAAATCAAATAAAAGTGTTTAAAAAATCGAAAAAATAATTTAAGATTACTTTCAAGAAGGTAGCTCGTAATTGGCCCACTAGAGACGCATCTAACCGTATGGCGCTTTGCATATGGGGCGTATAAGAGTCAATAAGCAGCCACGCATAGCTTAGATCCGAGACGATTTGTAAGTTAATGAGAAAATCTTCCCGAATATTCGCAGTTCTTATCATCTGGTGCAGAAACTTGCGTGTATCCACCAGAAACTGCTTCACTTGCAGCTGACTTTCCAATTGATGGAACTCTAAAAAAATAAAAAAATAATGAATTCAATTAAAACTTTCCTCTTCCTTTTCCTGATTCATGTCCATTAAATATTCAAAACTACCTTGTACTTCTTCCAAAGCTTGAATCAACTGCACCATTTTCCTCCCAGAGCCAGGGCCATCTTCATAATTCAGCGAATCGATATGCTTTCCCGTTTCCCTGAACCACACCTGTAAACTTTCTATTTCCCAAGAAAAAAATAAAATAATAATAATAAATTTTAAAAAAAGTAAAAATAATAATAGGGAATTGGATGGTAATCAAAAATTTACCATTTTTCTCAACGCGAGTTAAGGGTTTGGTCCCACTGAATACGTCAGCCAGGTCTTCCATTCGATCCACGCATTCCTTTTTGTATTTTTGCCAGTTATTGTGCTTCTCTTCCAGCAATTTCCGGAACATGTCCCGCACTTGCAATTCAAATTGCGCCGTGTTTAACAGCAATTCAAACACGCTCGCGGGGCTGTACTTCGCCTCGGTAATTACCCAATCTTTCAGCTGTTTCACCCGCTTGTTGTTACTGCTCTCGGGTCCTAATCACCATAACAGAAACTCCAAATTAAAGGGAAGGGAATACCAAAACCTTCGGAAATTACCCAAGGAAGGGTATGAATGAAGCAGAATCCACCGCAGCGTCACATTACATTCCCGTACCAAGTTCATAACCTTATTCACGTTGTCCAAAAGACTGTCTTGGGTCAGTACTCCTTCTTTGAGCAGTTGTCGCGTCTGGGGAATGAGTTTCTAAATGGCAGAGACCCGAAAAAGAGTTAATTTGAGTAAACACGCTTTAAATTAACGATAAAATCATGAAATCCAATGAACCTCAATCTTCGTGGCGCAACGAGAAGCATAATCCTTCACATTCGAGGCTTCTAATGTGTTTGATAATGCCAATTTGGCCGCTTTATACGGTTCCCACGCGTCCGCCAAATCGACCGTCGTTCCCATATACAATGCAATCACCTACCGAAAGAAAAAATGCTATAAACTAGGAGAAATTGGAGAAATTAAAGAAATTAAACGAATAAATTGACTAATATCGAAATTCAAATCACACATCGTGTTTACCCAGTTATCAGGGAAGTACTTGTCGACAATTTCGCGCATTTTAGCCGTTTGGTTATGGAGGATTTCCGGTGCGAAATACAAACACACGTAGAGCATGGCTGCTTGATTAGCTAAGGCTGTGCTCCGGTGCTCGGGGACTGGATAAGCTTTGATTTGATGGTATACATCGTCGGTTCTTAACTGGCCCAAGATCATGTCCACGTAGGTGGGATCAATCGATACTCGCCTAGACGGGAAGGAAATAGGAAGATAGAAAAATACAATAATTCACCCTTAGGCCTTAAAAAAATTGGAGGAAAAAAAGGAAAAAAATGGATTGGAGAGGAAACTGACCTGAAATAATCTTCTGGATAATTGGGCGGCCGTTTGGCTCCTTTACTGAAACCGGTGGTCCTCAAAAGCTTGCAGACGTCATCCACTCGGCTTTCAATACTGGCTTTATGGGCTGAGTAACGGTAATAGGACACCAGCATACGCTCGCGGACCGAGCCTTCGATGTAATAGTCGGCTACTAGTAACATTATTCCGTATAAATAGAGCGCCTCGCTCTGGAAAACAGCAGGAAAGGCATTTTAAAGTTTATTTTAAAGCAGAAAAAGTTTAGTGCATTGAATAGAAAAGCGAATTACCATTAACTGCTTGCCGTCGTCGTTTAAGAGGACAGTTTCTAAGCTTTGCTGGATGTAAACGCCTTCTTCCAGGTCTGACAGAAAGATCTTAAGGTCCATAACGAATTTATGGATGCTTTCAAAGGCTAAGTAGAAGCGGGTTAACACTTCCAAGTAGTTTTCCCGTAGTTCTTCGTCTAAATCTTGTAAGACCTAATAAAAGTTGCCGCTTAAGAGCGTGAACAGACAGAAAACTTGAGGAATACACTTAAGACTTACCGAGTTCCCGCTAATTGCGCTCTCGAAGGCATCCTGCGTCTTGAAATAGCGAAAATCGCATATTATATCGCCGTATTTGCTCAACTCCGGCTTGCCATCGCATCTATGCGTAGAAACATATTAAAAAATATAATAATTAATATAAGAGTAAAACTAGGAGTCATAAGAGAATAGATCAGAATACAGAGTAAGAAATTAGGATTTACTTGAAAACTGGAGGAATAAAATCCTTTAATCTCAGCAATTCCGCAATGGTGGCATTTCCTCTCGATACTAATCTAAGTATACTCTGTCCACAGAGATTATTTTCCGCCAAAAAATCCATATATAAACCTATAATTCATAGAAACACTCTTCTTCGCAAAAACAACACAATACAAACGGTAATCCGCCGTCTTTTGCTTATTTCGTCGTTTTTCATATCGGTATTGCTGACCCACGCTTGTATCGATATCTACTGTAATCGAGTTAGAAATTGCGATACCAAACACTCGCCACCGTCCGGACTCCGGAGCGGGGAACACCAGCAACGCTACGGCTTGCTGTGTGTTCTCTGGACTGGAGTCTTTCCCCTCTGCCGGCAGTCGCGTGTAGACCTAGAACATGGAGGGATCAGAAGCAAAGTTGTCAGTTTCTTCACACTTTCCATCGACATGTGAAATCTATCCGCATTAGTGCCCAACAAGGTACGATTTTTCTATGCTTAGTCCTCTATTGTATTCCTCAAATACCCATTTTGATCCTACAAGTTACCGTACAAAAAATACCCCGAAAGTTTATTTTTAGCGTTTTAAAGCACAATAACAAATTCAAGGCTCTAGTTCTATGAAAAGGAGTTTAACAATATTTATATTTAAAGACATCTGTTTAGTTAAAAAGCGTCGTAAGCAGCGTGCAATTGATCTCTCAACTCGCAATCTCTTCAGAAAAATGCCAACTGATAAGCCATATAGGAAAGGAACGGGATTACTTAAAGCCAAACGCATCTCCTGTCTTGCTCCATGGAAACATTTCCCTAGAGAAAAACAACATGACGAAGGAAACGAGCACAGATCGAGCTCTAGCTAGTTTATGCGCCTTACTATTCCAGTTCACGCCGTAAAATATAAAAAGGAATTTAACACCACCTTCCCTTGTCATATATATATATATTCCTTTTTTAAGCCCCACCTCCTTTCAAAATCGTAAGCTAAACGAAGTTAACTTTTCCTTATTTTTATACAGCTTTTAATTCAGCCCAAAAATAATCCTTTCATTCCACCGTGCAACAGTCTTGTATTCCTTATCTCCTCGACGCTTAAATCTCAACTTCCACCCAAGCCAAATAAATGAACACATTTTAATCCCTTAACTACTTTCCTATCGACTTTTTCTTCGAACTACAGCTTATAAAGTGTCATTCTAGAGACAAAACATACGCGCAATAAGCACAAGTTAGTACTTCCGTGTATATCTACTCTACAAGACAAGATACAGTACAAAACTTACAATTTCTGCTATTAAAAAACAACAAAAACCACAATCAGCCAACAAAAACGTTCTCGACAGCTCCACTTCAACTTTTAGAATTCCTCTTTTGCAAAAGGTGGGGAAACCACAGCTTGCTGATTATGTAACGGACGGCTTAAAGTAAAGAAAATTAAGGAAAAGTGAATTTAAAGAAACAGGATGAAGTCTGGCTTTCCTGGAGGCGAAGGAAAATTGTAAATTGTACATTGTAATGGAGGTAAACCCCCTTTTGTGGCTGCTATGGCTCTGTTAAGAAATTTCTAATATGCTCCAAGCTAAAGCTGAGGAAGGTCGTGAAATTTTCCCTTTCTCTTGACTTGCAAAGGGAAAATTTCGCTAGCCTGGGGCGGTAAGTAGCCCCCATTTTAGCTCATCTCAGCTTCAGGACGTCTTGAGCATAGCGCATCTTTGTAATCAAAAGGTTCCGGTGGTTTCGAATCATTATTCTAATGTTCCTAATAAAAGAACTAAAAATCGTGTAATTTTGCCATTTATGAAAGAACGTTTGCCTTTTCAAGGGAATTGAATTTCGTACTTGTGTTTCTGACCTTCTTTTGGAGGCGAATTGAACATTAAGAACATCATAGTTGTCTCTTGAGGGCCTCCTCGAATCATCTCTCTCAAAGGTATAACAAGGCAGTAAAAAGGAACGCGTTAGGGTCATAAATGCGATAAATGGCCCCCCTCCTTTGTTGGAATAACTAAAGCGCCCTGCGTGCAATATTATTATCAAGTAAAATGGGGTAAAAAAGAGCTATTTGGATTGTTACCTCATTCATTTCCTCGACCTTTTCCAAAGGTGGCGTGCAAACACGAAGGGGGAGGGTGGGTTGTTCGGTTGTTCCCCGTTTTTGAGTATTACATTTGCTCAATAGGTGGGTCCCATTACTATCGGACGATAACGACCGTGCCCAGTACAAGAAGGGCCAAGTTGGCGACATTTCAAGTCGTCCCACTTGCCTCGGGAACCTAAACTTGGCTCCATTGTTGTCCAAGTGATGAAATCTTACAACACTAGAAAAAAATGTAAAAAGAAGGTTAGAGTCGAATCAAAATTGTACAGAAATGGACGGGTTTTAATACATATGGAGGTTACTTTTTCATTGTTCTTATTTCGTTGTTGACTTTTTCACTGTTGTCATTGCTTATAGCGAATTCCATTGGGAACCTGGTGGAACACTTTTTGGCACTGAGTGCTACAAATTAACTGTTGCAACACACAATTTTGCGGCACAACACACAATTTTGTGGCATTCAGTGCAAAAAGTGCTGCATCAGGGTTCCCAATGGAAAACGCTATTAGTAGGGCTAGGATTGCGTACTGTCGGCAAAATTATGAATTTTAAGAAAAATTGAAATGGATTTTCATTGTTGCGTCATTGTCAGCTTTTCCATTGTTGGGTGATTTATGGAAGCGTTAAAAGCGGAACTAGGAATCAAGATTTCGGCAAGGAATTATTCGGGTGGGTGATTCATTGTTGGGCCCTTGGCTATTCAGCTGAGGTCCTCCTCCATGTTTTCATTATTGAGAAGGGGCACCGATAGGGTGCTTTCGGGGTTATTAGCGCCCTCTAGGGGGTATAAAGCATTTCGTTTTGTATTGAGCGATGGGACATCTTTTTACGTTCGGGGGGCTAAAAGGTGGTACGAGGACGTTCCTGGTAAGCACTACGCTATCGATCGCGGTGATAGGAGTTGAAAACGTGGTATTTCTTGTTTTAAGATTATTTTTTTTTTTGCCTGTATTTGGGGAAAGGAGGTTGTCGAAAAAGCAGAAGCTGTGTGGTCTTTATGGGTCAGGAAAGGGAAACAAGGCTTTTGCTCGGCCTCCGCAGCGAATAAAAAGGGATTACTTCCGAAAAGAATCGGCTTTGGCCAAATATCGATTTTTTTTCCGGGGATAAGGGGGTTGGTCTTCCTTGGAAAATGTTACATCGCCAAGAGTTGGCCAAGAGACGAGGAAGAAGAGAACGAGAACACCTTTCACCGTAAATAAATAGCTTTAGCATGACAAGCTTATCATCGATTTATACTTGTCGTACGATACCTTCCCTGTCAGCCCAAAAGAGAACTTGCTGGACGTTGAGAACCGTAGAAGTAGACGTAAAAGTGGAATTATTCATGGTGTCTGAAGGAAAGAGAAGAAATGTTGGGTCAATCTGCTTTAGTGAGGCGGTTGAGTTTCTTCGATCCTTTCTTGACTGTATTTCTTCATGAGAAGTCAAACTGCTTGCAAACTGCAGAAATAACAGTCTTGGAATTCATGACATCCTGAGTTTTTAGTTATTTCTGCATAAATTTATACTTCTTTCAATATTTCTGCAGAAATTAATATTTCTTTCAGT
Source organism: Lepidurus apus apus (assembly GCA_022832285.1). Classification (NCBI taxonomy): domain Eukaryota; kingdom Metazoa; phylum Arthropoda; class Branchiopoda; order Notostraca; family Triopsidae; genus Lepidurus; species Lepidurus apus. The sequence goes on along the minus strand of JAGJRO010000158.1, from coordinate 95,743 downwards.
ATTTCTGCTGACATTTTTAACACTTTTTTTGCCATTCTTCTTCAATATCCCTCCACAGCATTTTTTCTCTAACCCCTTTGGATATTTATGCAGATAATTCCATAAGTTCTGCAAATATTTCTTTCAATATTTCTGCAGACATTTTAACACGTTTTTGCTATTCTTCAATATCCCTAAACAGCTTTTTTTGTCAATCCCTTTCGATATTTCGGCAGATATTTTTCGAAATTTCTGCAGCTATATCTTTGTAATTTCCCGTAGTTTCCTCGGGTATTTACTTCCACACCCTTGCAGCTATATTCCCTAATTCTGCAGATATTTCCTCGACATTTCTGCGGATATTTCTTCAACATTTCTTGCAGCTAGTACTTTCTATGTTTCTTCGAAACCTTTCGTTACCCTTTCGTTACGACCATACCATCAAACTGACAAATTCAAGGCATACAAGTCATTTCTGTGACTAGAAAATTACTGCGAAGCCAAAGTATGAGGCGAGAATTGCTACCGTTGTTAAGGCGCGAAAAATACGCTTCCCAGTAAAAAGAAAAACTGCCGAAAAAATAAATGTTAGGTTGTCAAGAAACCATGAAACCTTTGTTATTTCCTTGTGTCATATACGAAAGAATAATTTTTTTCTTTTTTTCGGTACTTTCCAGGCGTGGACCAACTCCGACTTGGAGAAGCAGAAAACTGAGAAGGAGAAGAGAAAGAAGAGAAAGTCGAAAACCTTTATTTTCCTGGGGAAAAAAAGAAAAAAAACTTTCCCAGAACGACACTTCTCTTCAGTCCTTGGTTGTTTCTGGAGGAGGGAAGGAGGGGGGAAAATTGTTTGAGCCAGTCCAACATTCAGACCTTAAAGTACCAGCATGGCCCGGTGAAGAAAAATTGCCAGTACTTTAATTTCAAGAGAACTCTCGCAGAAGTACTAGGGAATTATTACTGCAATTCCAGCGATCTTCACGGCAATTCGTCTTTAAAATATTTCTGCGGCAGAAATATCCCGAAATTTCCCGTCTTTTTGACATGACAGCAATTCTCCTGATTGGGAACTAGAAAGTAATCTTTTCTCGAGATTATTCCCTGAGAACAATGCATCAGTGTCACATCTGGCCTACTTAGAGAACATTTTAGATTTTTGGTGTATTTTTTATTAAAAAAAAGCGGCTTTGGGATCAATTGGATGCTGAAGTTTTAAAGTGTTTTTTAATTTTTTTTAAGAGTGTTAAGTCCGGCACCTTTTTTTACGAAACCGAAAGTGCTTGTTTTATAAGTGTAAAAAGTGTTAAATTGGATTTTCCGCCTTCCTGCTGCAACTCTTGGAATTAATTTTAAGAAATTCTGGCAATCCAGGCCAGGGCCGAATAGGCGAAATACATCTGGGCTGACGTGTGCTAGAATTTCCTGGAAATTACACGTCATCTTCCGTGTGGAAACCACCTGTGGGAGGGTGGGAAGCGAGTGTCCACGTTTACCTAGGCTAATTAGACGAAACGTTCCGAAATATAAAGAACTATAGTCGTTGATCGACAACGAGCGACACAAGTTGAGAGTCTTTATTAAATGTGCAATTGATTTAAAAAAAGAGATAGCAGCCATGTGGAGTACTGGGCGTTCAGCCAGGAAACGGTACTTGGTGTTTTTTGCTGCTGTTATCACCATACCTTTTATTATTAGCTTGTTACAACCTGAGCGAGGTAATTACTAATTAGAATGAATTAAAACTGAGCTTTAAGAAATATTGATTTTTTAATATTTAAATTGTTGTTTAGATTCGAGTGCAGAAATGGGGGTGATTCATGGATTGGCCTCTTTGAAGGATCGTTTGTCAGCTGCAGAAATGATCAACAATGCCAGGCGCTATGACGTGGCATTACTGGCACGCCAATACGTGCGCAATAGTTTTTCGCATAATTCCAGTAAGTTTCTTATTATTTCTTATTTCTTTGTCTTATTACTGCCATTATTATTTATTTAGTTATTATTATTATTCTTTTATTATTATCGTCATTATAAACATTCTATCAATGTCTTTCTTATTAGTATTTACTTACTATTGTTATTATTATTATTCGTATTATCGATAGTGTAATCGATTTTCATAAATGTTGTTAGTTTTTCCCCAATTTTGTGTTTACAAATTTTGTCAATTATCGTCGGTATTGTTATTAGTAGTAATAGTTTTTTTTTTATTTTGATCGTTCTTGAAAGCTGTGAATATTGTAGAGGGTTTTCTTTTTGGGACCAAAAATTGGAATTATGGAAGAAAATCGTAAAGATTTGTGATTTTTTTTAAAGGCAAAGATTTTTAACTCTGAAAAATGAGTTTGTATTCCTGGGGTCGGATTCCAAAGAACAATACCCATCTTTCAATTGTTCAAAAGAAATCATGAAGAGAAAATTACCCTTTGTGAGACGTTCGAGAGACAAGGAAAAATCTTTTAAAGGAAAATTGGACGGGAGAAGCATAAATAACAATGAGAATCTATCACAAGAAAGTGAAACAAAGAAAAATAGAAATATAACAGAAGAGGCTTGGGTGGGTATCTGAATCTGAGGAAGAGAAAACATGAGCAAAAACAAAAATGAAAGGAATTTAAACGCTTGAAGGGTACGCATAGACAGTTTGAAGATTTTTTGAACGCCAAATTGCGCATTTCAGGAAATGAGCTCAATTTAACTAGAAATAAAGAATGGTGAATTAGAGAAATACTTTGATAATTAGCCTAGAGTATGTTCTTTAATATAGCTATAACGAAATAATTAAAAGAATTCGTAAAACTCGATCACTTTAATTGTTTAAATGAATCAAATTAATTATTTTGATAAAATAAAAAATAAAAACATTGAGGTTCCCAAATTAATAACATTGAGAAAATGTGGATTGTAACTTTAAGTCTTATTTGGGAAGTCTTGCTTCGGAAGGAGACACTTCCAAGATCCAATCTGGAAACTTGATCTTTTTTGTACCTCAAGAATCACTCGAATCAAAGACTTTTATTATTTTATGAGACATAAAAGAAAGCTTTGAACTTACATATCTTGTTTGTTTTCCCTTCGTACTTACCTAATGGGAAAGATCCAAGAAAAGCATGCACGAATCAGTATGATCAAAGATTTCAGTGATTTATCTACCATTTTTTTATTTTTTTTCTACTTTTGTCGAACTTTTTTGCACTTTTTTCTACTTGCATCTTCTTAGTTTCGAAGGAGAGCATAGAAAACATTGTATTACTCTTAATTTCTGAAACTTTTTTTGATTCCAGAATAATTCTTTTGTTTATTTTTTTTTGGGGGGAGGGGGTATGGGTTTAGAGCGTCTGTTTGTGAATACGACTACTGTACTCCCGAATCTCAAAGGAGATACCAGACTCGTAACTGGGAATTAGAACACATTGAAAGTGCTGAAGCATTCGCAAACCACGCCCCTTTTTTCTTTTTTTTCCTCCTTTTTTTGTTAACGATTCGCATGTGAACATGTGAACTCAGTTGGGAGGTTATTTTCGTATTAATGGCCAAGTTAACACCTGCTCTCTTTCGCAGACAATAACGCGGTCCCCCAGAACACTAAAGGGATTTAAAAATAAGTACCTTCCCAAGTACCAAAAAAATCATAAAAAAATCCAAAGCGAGACAAAAAGGGAAAATACATACAGTAAAAAAATTAAAAGGGCTCCGATGAGGTGAAATATAAGATATTAAAGATATAGAAAAAAATATAAACAGAAATTGATTTTTTTTTTAAGAACCCAAATAAATATTCTGGTGTTTGTTCGCCGCATGAGAAAAAGAGAAGGAGTCATTCGGCTCCTCTTCTCGGCTTTCGGGTGGCATACAAGATTAGGCAAATGGTAGGGAGATAGGAAGGGGGGGAGGGGGGTAAGAAGCCTTACGTGAAAACTAGAAAGAACGTATGGTGTTTTTTCGTCATGCATCATTCACCACAAACTTGGATGACGAAATGTTTTTCTTTTCTGAATTTATTTTCATTAGAAATAATTTTTTACGATTTTTTTTTATTTCTTCCAAGTTGATTTGTTTTTTGTTTAATTCCTATACATATAAGCGTATTTTTGAAGCATTTTATACTTATTTTTTTATTTATTTATTATATATTTAAAATATTAATTTTAAAATAGGAATTTTTTTATTTATTTAAATTTGTTAGAAGGGATTGCTGAGGAAAATTAGACAGAAAGAGAAGAAGAGGAAAAATAATGTGGGGATTTTTTGTTATTGTAGGTAATTTGAACTCGGAGATTGCTACCAACCCACCTTTGGATGAGATTATGCAAGTGGATGTGCAACGCTTAATTAACCATCCCAATCACGGCCAAGATTTGCGAGTACCAACCATCTTTAGCTTCTTTCCTCATTTGCTTAAAGATCCGGCCAGTTTAGTGCCGGCCGTAGTGGTTGGCCAAGGGAAACCTTTCGGTAAGATTGCTTTTTTTTCGTTTTTTTTAAAAGCCGGAAATCCGGTTTAAATCCATGTTTTTGTTTCCCTTCTTGTTAAGCCGTTGAAGTGCGGGATCATTTTTCGAAAAAAAGTATATCCATAGCGTTAATAGTAACGGAGATATGAACCACCGACTGTTCTTAATCCTAAGCTCCGCCCCTTTTCCCTTGCTTTTCTCCATAAAGAACAAGCATAACCTCTCGCTTATTACTGACGATGGAAATTGGAATTTAGACAAATTTTATTATAATTTTTGCTGTGGAAAAAGAGCGTGTTTCAGAATTTCAGAATCTTAAAAAAGGACTCTCGTCCGATTTCTCGCAGTATTTATTTTTCGTGTGGTTTTGCGAGGTTTGGAGGTTTATTGTCGAAAATAAAGTTCAGTGAAACGAGTTTAATGCCATCTGTCGGGCTTTTTTGGCACCACGTTACGCCAAGTGGGGCGAAGCGAAGGTTTTCATGTCTTTTTTTGCCCCTCAGGGGAACACCCCATAAAAACGAACGTTTTGTAGCCTAGGGCATTTTAGTATTCAGATTCCTATATCTCGGGATTGGTGCCAGCTAGGAAAAAGAAAACGGATTCGGAGTTGGACAGAGCAAAAGCTTACTTACAAGCTATTCAAAGATTATTTTTTTAAAAAATATGTAAAATATTGATTTTTTTTTATTTTTTTGGATGAATACTACAGTTCCGGTCGTGCTGGGCATTCCTACAGTGAAACGGGAAGCGCAAAGCTACTTACTACCCACGCTGGATAGTTTATTAACCAGCATGTCGGACGTGGAAAAGAACCAGACGCTCATTGTGGTCTTTATCGCGGAAACGGACCCCGACTACGTCACCAACTTGGTGGAGAAGCTCAAAAAGCAGTCTGTATCCACATTTCTTTAATTGTTTACAGTATGTCTATAAAATATGCTTTTCTTTCTTCTGCTTCTTCTCTTTTAGGTTTCCTGACGCTTTACAGGCAGGAGTTTTGGAAATTATAGCCCCGCCCCCTTCGTATTACCCGGATTTAGACCAAGTGCCGCTATCTATGGGTGATTCGAAAGAGCGCGTTCGATGGCGCACGAAACAGAATTTGGATTATGCGTTCCTCATGATGTATGCGCAATCCAGGAGCATTTATTATGTCCAACTCGAAGACGATATCCTCACCACCAAAGGCTACGTCACTTCCATGCTGGATTTTGCGCTCAGCAAAGCCGCCAAACGGGAAGAATGGTTTATCTTGGATTTTTGCCAATTAGGATTCATAGGTACAACCCATATCTAAGTTTTTAAACATAAATTCTATTGATTCTTTCGTATAGTAACGCTATTTGGGTTAATGATCATAAAAATAGGTTTATTTGAATGAATAATTAATCAAAATATAACTATATTAATAATGATATAAATAAAAATATAAAAAATAGTTTAAAATAATTAAGAATAAAATAAAAACAGTTTTAAACAATTAAGAATAATTTAGAAAAGGATCATTTTATTGAGACAATATGGAATTGTTGAATTAATGAAAAAAAATTTGTAGGAAAAATGTTTCACAATGTCGACCTGCCTTATGTCGTCATGTACGCAATTATGTTCCACACGGATAAACCCGTGGATTGGCTCATTGAACCGCTCATTCAAGTTCGTTATTGTCCCCACGACGCAGTAAATATAACAACAAATTTTATTACTTTTCCGAGAAAAGTATTGATTTAGTTTGTTCCATTTGGTTTATTATTTTTAGAAAAAATGTGCGCAAATTCGAAGTGCCAAATGGGTTCATTATAAGCCCTCCTTGTTTCAACACGTGGGGATGACATCTTCTTTGAAAGGCAAAGTCCAAAAGCTCAAGGTAAAAAAAATAAAGAAAAAAAAACAAAGAAAAGTAGAATAATAATCTAATCTGAAGGCTCCTGTACAACTTAGCTCGGTATAGGCCCGTTACTGTGATGGATTTCGAACCAATTTTGTGCAAAAAACTAAATTTTCATAGAAAAATGTACTAACAGTAAAGTTAACCATACTAATCGCTATTGCACAACTCTTAAACATTTTTTTCTATTTTCTTCAGTTTTTTCCCTTGTTTTTTAAAATATTTTTTTCTTTTTTCTTTATATTGTTTTCATGTTTTTTTTCCATTTTGCAAACTTTTTTCTGCATAATAAGTTAATAATATGCAAATCAAGCTTCCTATGGTGTGAAATATGGGGATTAAGAGAACTTCCATTGGTTGTGCATTTCTTTTTTAACTTCCTTACGCAAGGCTTTGGCAAAAACAAAAACAAATAATCAGCGTCATCTGTGTTTCACAACAATAAGCTAAGTTATACGGAAGCCTTAAAGTAATAATAAAATAAACAACAAATAATGAATAAATAACGCATAAAACACTGATAAAGAAAATGGTGATAGTAAAAAAATTACATTTTTTTTACAGGACAAACAGTTTGGTAAACTACCGCTTTTCACGTCCCATGCCAACCCCTCTGCTCGTATCACGTGTCCTGTCAAAGCTTACAAGCAACATACCATAGAAAGAGCCTATAAAGGAGAAACGTTCTTCTGGGGTTTAATGCCCCAGGCCGGGGATCTAGTACTTATCGAGTTGAACACGCCTACTGTCCTCAAAGGGTAACTATATACACGTTTTTAAGCGATTTCTCGTAAAAATATCGTTTAAATCTCCGAAAATTCAAAAGATATTTTCTAAAGTTAAGAACTAAAAACTGATAGAATAGATGCGTTAATGTTATAAGCTCCGCCCCTAAGGCAGAAACTCGAAGATAGTCTTAATCATTGAGTGCTTTTAAGTTTTTGCGTAAATAATATTGATATTTTCTTTCCCTAGATTCAAATTCCGGAGCGGGAATTACGAACATCCCTCAGATCTCTTGTATAATACCACTGTGGAAGTGTTGCCAGTCATTCCACCCACTAATACCAAAGAACTACCTTTACCTGATGGTTTTTACGTTGTTGGTAAGCTTGAAAATGATTCAAAACTTTTCAATTCCTATTCTTTTCGATTCTAAAACGAAAAACCTCCCTGATATTTCAAAATTCTGTCATTTCTAGGGCATTTTAATGATTTGGGCGTGGCGGAAGGCAAGATTGACTCCCAATGGGGTCCTTTACGAAGTGTGCGACTGCACATACAGAGCGAAAGCAAAAATTGGGTCATTTTAAGCGAAGTAAACGAAAAAGCTACCCAAAAAGGCAAGGGTTTTTCTTCAATTCGTTTTGTCCGCCTTTTTTCTTCTCTTTAGATTGCATTGGAGACTGACAAGAGCTGATGGAGATGGAAATTGATTCCGTTCGCTGTAGTTTTCGCACCAAAACTCAAGAAATATCTTCCTCGGCCCCCAAAGTACTCCCGTTATCCCCGCTGAGATGCCTTTGCCAATCAATCAATCACTAGTCTGGGACATACGAAAAAAATATCCGTTTTTCCGAGAATTTTTGGTCTATTTTCTCCCCGTCCCCCCAAAAAATAATAAAAAGAAATTAAATTCTCACCCCTTTTTTAAAAGCCGAGTCTTTTTATACATGAACCCTTTGCTCCTCTGGAAAAAAAAGATTGAGCAAGAAATTTACATGTGGAACGCACAATATGGTCATTTTCAAGGCTCGCCGAGTGAAAAGAGAAAGAGACAAGCTGGTTTTGAATGGATCTCGAAAAGGACGACGGAGTTCAATTCACTTATGGCCTTAAAAAGAAAACAAAAAAGAACCTTGGACTCTTTCCCTTTTTGCTGAAAAGAAATTGAAAAAAACGTAGAAAATTGAAGGAGAAATTGCCCCCCCCCCCAAATTATGAGCAAGTGAAATTTTTTGTAAAATTATGTAGACCCATATAATGAATGTACAGTGGCTTTAAATGAAGGCTAATATTAAAGGTTTTATACATAAAAGAAATCTGGTATACATTTCGTCAATTTTTTAAGAATTTTTTTTCAGAAATTTCTTGAGCATTTCTGCAAATTTCTTCGATTTCTTTCAATCCTTCCAACTTCTTCAAGTCTGTTTTAAAAAATATTTCGGCTTATTCGAGAATTTCTGTAAATTTCTTCCATAATGTATTTAATTTCTTCAAAATTTCCACAAATTTCGCAATTTTTTTTAGCTTTTCTGCGAATAATTTCCTTTAAATCTTCTCCATTTCGTTCAATATGTTCGATTTCTTCACAAATTTCTTCAACATTTCCATAAAGTTATTCAAGATTTCCACAAAGTTATTCAAGATTTCCACAAATTTCTCAGATTTCTTAAAATTTCTTACATATTTCTTACCGTTTCATAAGATCTCTCTAGGTTTCTTGAAATTTCTTGAATATTTATGCCAATGTCTTCCATTCTAAAATTTCTACAAATTACTAAATTTCTAAAAAAAAAATCTAAAAAATTCTTAAAAACTACTAAATTTCTAAAAAATCTAAAAAATTTCTTCGGATTTCTCAAGTCTCTAGGTTTCTTAAAATTCTCAATTTCCTCAAATGTCTGAAAAGTTCTTCATATTTCTTCGCATTCTTTGGTTGTGTTCACGTGATTAGAGTTAAAAGCTTCAAATTGCTTGAAATGTACGATACATTTCACTTAAAATCAACCACTTTTTCCCCCAGTGCAGAAATAGGACCAACCTGCTTCACATTTCTAAAAAAAAAAAATTCTCGGCCCTCTGCCGCAAATTAAATTAGCCAGGAAAAATTCCAATATGGTACACTGGGGGAAACCATTTGAGCGTTCTTTTTCGTGCACAAGCCCAACTCTTAAGTTTTCAATTCTCCAATTTTCAGAGCTGCAAGACACCGCAAGAATCGATTCCATCTTTGAACCAAAAGAAAAGGTATTTCTGCAAGCGAACGATTTGCAGATCATAAAATTGCATTAGCTCCATTTCCCTTTCTCCCCCAACCCCTACTTTATTAGCTCCCAAGACTAACCAAGCAAACTAAATAAATAAATAAAATAACTTCCTAAGAAATTAAGAAAAAATCGACAAAAAATATTTTTTAAAAATCTGATCAAAAACAGATTTCTCCACAGATTTCTAAGCTTTTAACTCAGTTTTTTCTACGTATTGGTGGGCTTTTTTAGCCTATAAGATTGGGGGAGGTAGATTGAGGGTGGTAAAGAGGGGGAGGGAAGGCTGTGATAAATTGGCTTTTTGACATGCGAGAATCATCAAGAACCGCTGGAACGTCTTGGTACGAGTGAAATTCACCCTCTATTAACCCCGCCCCTTCATTCGAAACCCCTTGGAAAATACGGTTATTCGCACACACAAACGAAACACCCCAAATGGATGATCGATTACCCCCATTGCCTCGGGGCATTAAAATAGAGCCGATCGGATGGGGTACTTCAGTGTCAGATTTATCACACAGCGACTTTTCTTCAAAAGAAAAACTATTTTTAGTATTTTTCCGATTTTTTTAAGAGAGGAGGGGATATTGACAAGTAAGACAGAGAGTAATTTTAGGATTCTATAGACACCTGACTTTTTTATTTTTTATTTCTATTTAAAAAAACAAAAAATTACGATGAACTAGTCTTGTCGAGGGGGAAGACAGAGTAGTCTGTCTTTTGGAAATAGAGCCATTTATTTAGCTCCCGACAGGAGTTTATGTTAATTCCCAAGCTGAACTATAAATTCTTGGAATTTTTTATTTATTTATTTTGGAGGGTGGGGGTGGTAGGTGAAGGGGGTTAGACTGATTTAGGGGGTTAATGGGGGTCAAAGAGGTGCTAGAGAGTCGTTAGCATGGCCTGAGGAAAGCATACGTTGACATGACGTCAGCAGTATTTTTAAATACTTTTTGAGTGGTTAGGAGTAAGGGGGGTGATTTAGGTGATTCTGGGTCGAGTAAGGCATCGTTGGATCGCAAATTTGTAAAGGATTCGAAATCAATAAAATCGCTCACGTACAGTACATCAAAGATCTTTGGCGACGTCATCAATTCCATTATACCTGTTTCGTGTGTATATACTGTACGTTATTATTCACAGCATATAGTGACGTCAAAAAGATCCTGCTTGGGGTTATGGGACCAATACAAGTCTGTGCTGCTAGAGCCTTTTTAAAATTTACCGCATCATTCTACGACGTTCCGTTACCGAGTAAAGGCCTATTATTGTTTTATTGGTCGCCTGAGGGCATGACATCCTTCGGGCGGAGCCTGCGTGACGTCACGCTGTCCCTTCCAAACTGTTTTCCGTAACAGTTCCGTTATTCCTGGTCAGAAATCCATGATCAAGGTGTCATTATTCAGGAAATTGCACGCTCTAACTTAATATAATAAGAATTCCACAGTCCCTTCTGAATTGCTTATCCTCTAGGCAATAACTTGTAACGTACCTTATATCTCACTTGATAATATTTGCGAAAGTCGTGCGAAAATAACGAAGACGTTCGCAAAACGATAACAAACACCAGCGCCATCTGTGACTGTTTCGCATCAATAAGCTAAGGTGTACGGAAGCATTAAAGAACAGGAAAAAATTGAAAAAATTTGAAAGAAATACGCAACATGTCTAGAAGAAGCTGAAAATAAACTTCTTCGGAAAAGTTTGAAGGAAAAAAAAGGAAAAAGACCTTAGAACAGGAAAGGTTTCAGGAAGTATAATGGCCAAGTGCCATCAACAATATTGCTCCATCGCCGTCTTATCTCTTGCCGCCAGTTGAGCTAACCCAACAGAAAATTAAAAAAAAAATGGAAGAAAGGTTTTTCATTAGCTTGTTCGGCAAAAATATTATCGGAACGCACAAAAGGTACCTGCTTATATATACATCGTTAAGATGGAGGAGGGTGTAAAGGGTAGAGGGGGGATAAAAAAAGCTGTTGGCAAACAACAACCACTGTTGTTCTTGGACAACTGCGAACAAGACCCCAAAAATTTTTATTTTCGTTTTTAACTACTCATTCTCACCCCCCCCCCCACCAACCCCCTTTACTCCCCACCCTCGCCTCGTACTCGTAGCAATCGCAGCCAATTATTTTCTTTCTTATATTGCCCTACAGAATACGAGCTTTTGTTCTGAACAACCGCAAGAAATACAATACACATTTAATATCGATTAGGTAATAATAAATTTGGTTAATTAGCAGGAAAATAGTAATTAGTAAAATAATAAGTATTAAAAGAAAAGGAATCTAATGATTAAAAATTAATAAAAATTAAAATTATATAAATGAATAAAATAAATAAAATAATAAACAAATTAAAAGAGTAAATTGAATAAATTAATTCCTAATTACTAGTATATAATTTGGAAGTCATTGATTTAGTATAATAAATAAAATAGGAATACTAAGAAACATACGAAGAATACTAAGAAATATTTCTGAATTTCTTTTTAGCGGATCCTTGAAGAAATATCGAACGATCTAGATCTTTGAAAGTTTTCTATAGTAAGAACGATCTCTTTTTGCTTTTATTGGAGCACAAACATTTCTAAGGCTTACGCTGTTCACAAAAAAAAGATAAGACCGAGTTGATCAGCTGAATTTTTTTTTATTTTTTTTTATCCTTGTTTTGGGTCAGCCGAAAATAAGGACCGAAACGCAAGAGAGCAATATTTCTGGAAGCAAGTTTCGTGCAACCGAGGGCAGTCTGTATTTTCTTTTTTTTATCCCATGCGGTTCTTGTATTTCTTTTCACCTTTCGGTTACCTTTCAGTCCAAGACTTTTGGCTTGAGGGCAAACCTGTGGGAGCTCTCCATGGGGATCGTGGGATGCACAATACTCCGGACAATTTGTTTTTTCTTGTCCCTGCAAGAAGAAAGAATGGGCGAGAGGTAGGAAAAGGCTGAATTTTCTCTCTGTTTGGCTAATATTTCCTCCTTTTCCCTCTTTCTTTGTTCTTACTTTTGGATTGAAGAGGAATCATTAAAGGAAAACAGCTTCCCCACTAATAGCAACAACAAGAATCCCTTTGGCTCTCTATCGTCCTTATTAGGAAAGAATTAAGGGTTAGACCAAAAAACAAGCTCAAAGTGGAATAAATTCCTCTTCGCTCTGGGGAGAAACAATGATAGAAGAAAGAATTTCTCGTTAGAAGCCAGGCAGATAAACCGGTTTTCGAGAAACAAAAAGACTTGAAGCCTTCAGGGCCAGTAAAAGAACATAAAAAGCCGCTTATCAGCTAGTTAAAAGGCTCTAGCAATTTATTTCCACAGTATAATGATGTCAAAAAGATTCTGCTTAGGGTTATCATAAAAGCATGTGCTGCCAAAGCCTTTTTAAAAATTTACTGCATCACTATACGACGTTCCGTTACGGAGCAAAGGCCTTTTATTGTTTTATTGGTCGCCTACGGGCATGACGTCCCTTCGGGCGGGGCCTGCGTGACGTCACTGCGTCCCTTCCCAACTTGTTTTCCATAATAGTTCCGTTATTCCTGGTCAGAAATTCGCGACCAATACGTCATTGTTCAGGGAACTGCGTGCTCTAACTCATTATAATAAGAACACTACTGTACTTTCTGAATTTCTTTCTCCTCTAAACCACAACTTGTAATATGCCTTAATATCCACTTTTGATAATATTAGCGAAATTTCAAGGGTATTCAAAAGTATCTTTTACGACAACCCCAAGATGAAAAAGAAGCCATTAAAAAGCGTTTTAATTACACTCTGTTTGTCAATACTACACAAATCCGTGTACAACCAAATTTCCCTTCCTCGAACGCGTTGTGGAATATAAGACCCTGGGAAAGGTCGCATCTGAGAATGACAATGTTGGAAAAGCACAACACACGAGAGCTCCATATAAGAACAGACGCTCTTTTACGAAGATCTCGTGGAGAAAACACTTGCCAAACATTCTGGGTTCCGGGGGATTGCCCCGCGTGCCCACATTTGCTCTGGCCTTTTCACACTTAAACCATCTCCACTGATAAAAAATTCCCTCAGTCGACCCAAACCTTTCCATTTTTTTACAAAAAATCCTCTCTTTTTTTATTTCCTTTTTTTTAACAAAAATATTCCTGTAACACTATTCAACGCTTTAACTATCTCTTCCGAGCTACAGAATCCTTCACTCACGCGGCAGGAAAGGATTTCCAAAGTCCCACACACATTTTATAGAGCGGTGGAAGACATAAAGTAAAAAATACATCCGAACCCCTAAACGCTTGGCTAAACATAATCTTGCACGCCTTTTGATCCCACTCTCGGTTAGCCACACCCACTCGGAAGATTTTTTGTTCCATTTCTTAATAAAAGAAATATATATTTTTTAAATCCTCCACTCGAGCGATCACATTCTTTTATCGTCCCCACATCCTACAAGCATTTTTTATATATAAAAAAAGAAAATATATACAAAACAACCGTAGTTAATTAGGATCGCTCGTCTTCTTCACCTGGGACGAAACGGAAAATGAAACTCGCTGTTTAAAAAATAAATAAAAGAAAATACTCGCCATAAAAAATAGTTTCACTTTTGAAGTTTATATTGTAAGAATTAATAAGCACAAAAATTACATGTTACACTAGGGAAAAACGCTAAAAAAATTGAAGTATTTTCTTAAATTCACGGGTTTTCCTAATTTTAACTGCCATTTCACATTTTCCCGCCAAAAACTATTGAACCTCCATTCATTCTCCCCGCCAAAAGTAAGAAGAATAGTGATGAGGATATAAGGTATCCATTTTCCCGCCCACAAACGAAAAACAAGAGGAAGAAATACGCACTATGGCTGAAACTTGTCCAATAAAAGGTAACGCAGGAAACCAACTTGGACCAGGCCGGATTCGTGGCGTTACTCCGGCTTGCCTCGCAGTTATTCAACAATGAAAAATGGAGGTGTTAATTAAAAAATATTCCTCTAAAAATGTGATAAAAGAGTGAGATTTATTCCTATTCATGTTGTAGGTAATTTTAACATCACTTCATCGTATTTTGTTTCATGGTCCAAACATAAAACGTGAAAAAACAAAACAAAAAAACAGCCCTTTCTTTTGGAGTGCCTGGCCTGTGAAGCGGCTATTAGACACGCCGGAGCAAAGCTAAGAAACCCGGGCCGTCCCCACACGCTTAGCTCGGTCCATAATTTTTCATTATTGAGCAACCGCGAGGCAAGCCCGAGTAACGCTACAAGTCCGGCCTGGCACTCAAAAGTTGTTTTCCCGGATTACTTTATACTATTGTATGCTAAAAAAATCTGAGAAAAATAAATGTTTCTCTATTTCGCATGTAAAAGAGAAATCTTATTTTTTCTCAATATGTTTCTTACAATGTACAAGAAAAATCCCTCCCAAAAAAAAGCAAAAAAAGAAAGAAAAATAAATAAATAAAAAGGGTTCGTTCTGTTGTCTGTTGTATATATAAAGGAAAATCCCTTGGAGAGCGATACCAGGTAATCCGGTACCCGTTTTTCCTCTCTCTACACTATACTACACACTACACTTCAAGGCATGCTGTTTCGCCTTTTACTCTCCGGGAAAAGGTTACGCTATAAAACCCAAACGGTAGAACGGAACAAGAGTTGGCAAGTCTTGCATGCCAAACAAGTTGAAAGCTACTGCAATCTCAAGCTCTCCATGCGATTTTCTGTTAAAAAAAAAAATTGTTCCTGGAAATCTCTTTCTAAACATAAGTTCCTTGTACTGTAAAGGAATGCTTGTTAGATTGTAAAACAATTGTTTTCAATCTGTTAAGGAAATTGTATCCATTTTTTATTGGATTTTATGGCAAATTGTTTCAGGAGACAGACAGAAATAAGGTTTTGGTTTTACTCCAAAGAGAAGCATTTTACGCAAAGTATTGGTAGAAAACTTGCTCACCATACATAATTTTTCGAAGAAATTTGGAGGCGTGGCTTAAAGTGGGGACTCGGATCTAGCATGAAAAAGTTCCGGGAAACTTCACAAGAGGCCGTTAGGCGTAATTGGGAAAATTCCGGACAAAGAATGATTTACTGTGTACTTTGCTACTTTACATTCCCCAAAGGCGAAGTAATCTAAGAAATTGAAAGAAGTAGAAGGGAAGTAGACACAAAGACAACTCGACACAAGGACGCCGGGCCCCGACACAAAGACTCCGGACCCCGACAGAAGGACGCCAAACCTAACTTAACCTAACCTGGCCTAACCTAACCTAACTTAAACTCGAAATTATATTCGTTCCTTAAAAGATTATGGACCTGGCGTCTTTCTGTCAGGGCCCGTCGTCCTTGCGTCGGGGCACGGCGTCCTTGTGTCGCGTTGCCATTGAAAGAAGTAGAAATATCGGTTGACACTTGATTTGGACTGAAAATTTCAATAACACTACTAATAGTACTGATAATAATAACTAAAAAAACATAAAAATATAAAAACATTATGTAATAATAATTTAAAGAATTCCACTAATGATGGTAATTACAAACCTTTATTGTCCCGCGCCTTTCAACTAGACAAACAGTTACTGAGATTTAGTAGATTCGTGTACTAAAAACAAGTTAAATTAAAAAAATTAAAAGAAAGGAGATAATTGGCCAATGGAGTAATTAATCTCAAACTTGTCCTTTAAAAAAATATCTGCTCGAACAAAGCCAAACTTGAGAAAAAGATCTAACAAAAGGGAAAAAAATCCTTTTATTAGTCTGGATTGCAACGTTGACCTCTTTTTATCCTTCACATAATGCATGAAACCTTAATCAGGACAGTCATCATGACAGAAATGGTTAGAAATAAAAAGACTAGACTAGTCTAGATCACTTTTTTATATTTCTTACTATATAGACCTTTTTCCCTGCTTGATACCACATTTCAGACACAATTTCTTCTTTTATTTTCCTTTTTATTTTAGTTTTCGATAGCATGTGGATCAATGGAGGGAGTTATATACGAAGCTTAAGGAAGCTCCCGTAAAGGGGGAAAAAAGACGAAAAAAACTGAAGAAAAAGAAAAGATTCTTTTGTAAAGTAGCGCACACACACCCAAATTCCCTATAATCAAATCATCTCCCGAAAAATCCCTTATTTGCTCCAAACACGTCAGTCTATTATTTCTTACCGCTTTTTATTGCCAGTATTTCTTCCCCCTAAAGAATAATAAAAATAAAAAGTGAGACTAAATTTAAAACATCTTCCAAAAATAATCCAAACCCAAAACAGGAAAACTAAACTTAGTCCTTAAAAAATGAATTAAATTACTGCTCCTTAATGCCAGTATTTCTTCCCCAAAAAGAATAGTAAAATAAAAAGTGAAACTAAACTTAGTTTTAAAAAAATTTCTTGATGGATAAAATAATTAGAAATAAATACATTTTGTGAACGAAATTACTGAAAACTAAAGAAAATTATTAAACTAATTTTCCATGAAATCTTTTTCTAGGAAATTATATTTTTATTAAATTAATCTAAAATTTTCTTAATTACTGAAGCCATTTTAAAGTTCTGCTCCCAAATAAACTTTTTTCTCTCGGGATTTTCCCAAAGTAATAAAAAGAAAACAAGGTTACAACCCCCTGACGATGGAAGACGCTGGTACTGGGCAAAACGCCTGGGGGGAAAAGGGGGTGGGGTTGGCGTGCATAGTAACCGTAACAATGTGTGTCACACGAGGACCATTGTTGGCTGACGTCAAAGCCGTGATACAGAGATACACCCAAATCACCTCCTATTTCCCCTTTTCTTCTAACTCGCTTGCCCCCTCCACCCCCCGGCACCCCAAGACTATGCTTTGCTTGATTAAGTGGGAGGGAAACACCTGAAATGACAAAAAGTTCGTTATGTGCCATAAAACGATAACAAATATAACATGCTGGCCCTCACCTTTTATGTCTTTTACCCCACCCCTCTCCGGACCCTTCTCACCCCTCCGCTAGCTGCGCTAGGTCAATACAAAAGAGGGTAGACCTTCCATTTAGTTGCCTGAGGGCAATTCCAAAATCCCCTACGCTTTGTGACCTACAGCCCGGAAACTAGCCGTGAGTTTTGGGAAAATTTCTGAGATTTTCCCTTTCCCGAAGAAATATTTCTACAGAAATGTTCTAGAATATTGCTAAAAGAAAGAAACATAAGTTTTGGAGATTGGAATACATTTTATAATTTTTTGTAGGAAATTTTTTGAATGTACGAAGAAATTCGAGTATTTCTGAAGCAATCTTAGCCGCTCCGAAGGAATATAGGTGATTTTTAAAAAATAATTAAGGCAGAAATGAGAATAATGAAACTGCCAGGTCCATCGCATGGCTATCAGCTATATTACTATCATTACTGTCAAATTTTATGACCAATTTCCTACATTTTCTTTGAGAAAAATGTTTATTCACTGAGTATTTTCCATGCTGCCATTGCCAAAGAAAGCTTGAGCTATAGCCTGGCCTTAAAGCTTCCTGTATACCTGAGCTTATTGATGCGAAAGAGTCACAGATGGCGCTGATGTTTGTTTAAACACATAAACGAACGCTTATAAGCGCAAGTCTTGAGGTAAACGTTAAAGCTTGCTTTTAAGTCGACTTAAACTTTCGTCGAAACGAACACTGCCGTTGATTCTAAAACAATTTTATTGTTGCTCATCTCGAACACTTTAATCACGTAGCTCGAAATGGGTTACTGTACTTGGCGGGCAGTGCCAACAATGAAACTCGACTTTTGTGGCTTTAAGGCTCCCGGTTCTTAGCTGGTTGATGCGAAACAGTCACAGATGGCGCTGATGTTTGTTTGGTTTTGCGAAAACCTTGATTTCCAGGTTAGTACTTTATCATTCATTGGAGAAAATGGTGGACTGGTTGGGCACTAGCTGTTAGTATGCTCAAGCTTACTGTCAAAGAGTTTTTTCATGGAAATTCGCTGGTTTTAACGAAAAGTTGCTCCAATTCCCCATGCTAACAGCCTATACCGAGCTAAGGTATACGGGAGCCTTAAACGCAAATTTCTGTTTAAAATCAGGCAAGAAAGCCTCCCATTCTTATTAAATCTTTATAGATATTTCTTATTATCCTTTAGAGAAACGAAAGACCAGGATTTGCAAGTGTTATAGTGTTTCCCTTCCTGAACTGATTCAAACTAATAGTATTAGGCATTCCGTCCCCCCTAAATCCCTCGTTTTTTTTTATCCTACTTGAAAGAGAATTTCTGAAGATGTTATTCGTCTGTATGCTAGTAAAAAATTACTCCAATATTTTCCATAAATTACTAAACCAGAAAAAAAATATCTTAACATATATGAAATAAAATCTGCCTTTTTAGATTTTTTAAAATAATTTTTTGGAGACGAAAATTTTAAAAAAAATATTTCTCTCTCAAGTTTTTCGTTTCTGAGCCTCCAAACATAAGAAGAAATACAACAATGCTTCAATGCCGTGTTGTGAAGGGCATATAGTCATGTACAGATATATCGGATGGGGGAAAAGGGGGTTGAGTGTACATAGCCTTTAGTCTTTTCCCAAAGAGGGCACTTGAGCAAAAAAATACGAGTCGCTTGAAGCCAAAGCCAAATGTTGGAATTGCTGCTTCAACTCAAGAAGAAGGAAGAACATGCTTTGAGGGTTGTTTTTTTTGCTTGTTTGCCTTTTCGGAACATTGAAGAATTGAGAGTGGGTATAGGGAACTAAGAATAGCAGGTAGAAGAGGCCAAATTGTTAAGAAAGTTGTGGGGGAAAAAAGAAGAGCTAATGAAGCAATCAGGAACATCTGCACATAATGGTGTCCGACGTTGATGGCTAAAGGCAGCTAATGTTTTTTTAGAATTTGTATCCTTTTGTCTGAAGAGAAGGTACTTTATCTTATTCCTCTAATTACCCATACTATACCGCTAACTATACTTGTGAATTGAAAGGGAGCCGAACTCTAAAACTAAAGCTTTTTTAATATATCATAGAGCAAATCTTAATTAACAACTTGGCGTTAAAAAGTATATCCCGAACTTCAATAATAACCGAGATATTAAATAAACAGTCTTGTTAATAGCCATCACGGCAACGCTGTAAGCGCCAACGCGTGCATCCGGCCGCCATTACGAAAAGCATGGAGTCCGAATGTTTGACGACGATACATCCGAGGACAAGAAGTCTACCAGTTAAAAAGGTTCCGTTAAAAGGAAATTTCCACCAAAAAGCAAGAAATTAAGACACAAGGTTAGTTTTCTATTGCTATTTTTCTTTCACTATGTTTTTCTTACCAAGCAGTAATTAAACTACTAAAGAAAGAAAATTTTCAAAAAATAAAATCGTGTTACACTTTTTTGACGTGCACAGACATAGCACTTAACCCTACCACTCCGGAGACTTTTTATTTCCTGTTTTGAAGCACGAGAATGAACACTAAACTGTGTTAACTACGAGCGAGTCGGTAAGCCGCCCCACGTCCCTTCCGTGACGTCAAGCTCCAAAATGCTCCAAAGTTTAAATGACCGTAACTCGTTAACGGCTAATCCTAAAAAATTGAAACAAACTCCATCGTTCTTAGCGCAATCCAATTTAAAAAAATATATCAAAACCCCAGCATGCAATTTTTGGTGCCTATTACCCTTCCAAAAATCGATTTGATTCAAAACTAAAATGTATGTTCTCTACCATTTCACTTTCCCATTTTTTTTAGTTTTTTTACCAAAAGACATCAGCAGTAATGCCATGTTTTTGCCATGATATTGATGCAAAAATATCCCGGATTTACACAAAATCCACTTTCAGCATACAGCCAGCATGTAACCAGGACATAGGCTGTCTTCCATGCAAAAATTCTCGAAGAACCTATCAATAATCATTCCTTCCTTCCAATAGCCACATTTCCTTCATACCATCAGATTCCCAATACATATTTAAAGAGCCAATTGACACTCGAAGAGTAATTCCGGGCTCCGTACGGGTATATTTATATAAATAAGAAAAGGAAAAGCTCTCGCTATACACCTACAGAAAAGCTCTTCCTGGGTGTTGTAGATCCCATAATCCCGTTGGCTGATGACGACGCGTCAAGAATCCTACACATCTTCTTTTTCACCCCCTTTTTCAACCCCCCATCCCCCAGGAGAAAAGAAGAAGAACCACGAAAATCTTCCCCGGAACTGGCCAAGATCTTTGAGCTGCCAGTAATCCGGGCAGTAATAATTAATTTTCCCACGTTCTTCACGAAACGATCTCCAAAGCAAAAGGGTCATAACTGTTGTTAAAAAAGACAAAAAACTAACAAAAAATGACAAAAAGGGACGCAAGCTGTTCAGTCGTCCAAAGAAACGTTAAGGATGTGCTTGCAGCTTGGGAAGCAAGCAGATTGAATCATTTTTCTCCCGCCCAGCAATTTTCCACGTATTAGGAATCCCAACAATCCCTTATTCTTTTTTGGGGGGGTCCACTTTTTTTCTTTTTTTTTAGAAAAAAAGAGGAGGAGGAAAAGAAGAAGGACATCATTGCACTGCCACTACGGGATCCACCTCAAGATAAAATAAAAAAGAATAAAAAAAGAATCCAAAAATCAGAACTCTGTTATATGCGAGCACACTTTTCCAATTGACGAAGGGATGAATTATTCAAAGCACGACACACCATATCTGGAAAGACATCCAATTTCGATACTCGATTTTTTTTAGTATTACTTTAAGAAATATTTTACTTGAAAGCAAAGTTTGTTTTGATGTAAGAATGCCGATACTGTGTGTACTTTGCGTACTTTGTGAATCTATCCGCGATTTCTGCATGGAAATAAATATTAATTTAAAATAAATAAATAAAAGTGACTGGCGAATTGCAAAAGCCAAGGCATTCGCTATGACGTCCTAAGCCAAACGATTCGATTCGCTTTTTTGCAATTCGAGTTTCGTGCGAATTTTAAATCATGCAATATTTACCTCACTTCGTACAAAATTATTTTTTTTAGCATAGTTGCGGTATGGAATATTAAGGAAATTACTGTGACATCATTCGGTAGAAATATCAAGAAAACTAGAAAAATATTCATAAAAAATATAAAAAATATAAAAATAAAAATAAGAAACAAGCAAAATTCGAAAGCCTACGCTGTTTTTTGGGGAAAATAAAAATGTAAATATAAATACTAATTATTTTTACAGATATAGGTACATAAAATATAAATATGTAATATAAAATTACCAATAAAGAAACAGGCTTTAAAAGAAAAAAAAAAAAAAAAAAAAAAAAAAAAAATGAAACAGGCAAAATGCAAATTTTTAAAATTTCAAAAAAACATAAATAATTGAAAATAAATACGAAACTAACATAAGTCATTTTCCCCCTATTTACCTTTCGTTCCCTAGAAAGTCTTGAAAAGCACGAACTGGTAAAAAGAAATTCTAATTTTTGTACGCAAGAAAAGAAAATAGTAATAAAAAAGAATAATGACAATAATCCAAAAATCCTCCCCGAAAGAAGAAAAAATTGCTCCGAGGTCAATTTTAACCTAATTTAACCCAATTTTGTCACAATCATAATCGACCTATAATCTCCATTCCTGAAATGCCTGAGAAACGGGCCAAACGAGGAAAAATCCCTTCTTTTCCGGTCCAAAGACCAAAAGTCTCGATCAATGGAACGCGAGGAATATCTATCTGAAAGGCACTGAAGCGTTCTTTTCTCGCTGTATTCTCTGTATCTTCGTCCTTTTCCTACTGCTGGTGCTCTTCTTCGTTCTCTTTTCTACCATCTCGAAAATAAAATCCCAAACGTGAAACGTGAAACGCGAATAAGCGAGACGGGGCCACGCGAGACTACGACTGCGTCACGCAAAAGGTAAAAAGCCTGCGCTCAGGTGGTCGACCCAACCAGTCTTGCTTACAGCTCCTCTGGCATAAGTTCAGTTTCCGTTGGTTTTCCCCGTTGGTGGAATAACATTTCCCGAGGAGAAAATAACGAATTTTCGGCCGTTTATTTCGTGTTTGGTTGTTTTTTATTGTCACTCCACTATTGCCATCTAGTTTCGCGCCTTCTTTCCCGCCAAAAAGTTACGCCAAGAATTCCTCAGAATTCCTTCAAAATCAAATTTCCTTCAACATTTTATTTGACACCACAGGAGAAAGAAAAAGTGATGTTTCCAGTGGAACTTTAAATCAACAGGATAATTATAAAAATAAAATAAGACTAAAAAGAACCAGAATGTTACTGTGAAAAAACTTTGAAATTTTCTGGAGAGTTTCAATTAAAAAAAAAATTGAACAAAAAAAAAATTCTTCGATTTTTTTGGAAAGAAGACAAAAAGCCGGTGCCATGGATGACCCTATGGCGAGCAATGGTATTAATGTTAAGGAACAACATAAAATGAGTAAAGAGGAGGAAGAATATGTTGACAAGCTATTGGCCGAGAAAAAACTCGTCACGGAACTCAAACCTGATTTGGATTACATCCCCAGACTGTTGGCACAAGGTAAGATCTATATATTATGTAAAAAAAAATAGGTTTAAAAAGCGGTCATATTCTTTAAGGTTTTTTTTTTGGGGGGGGGGGGATTTTCTTAGGGGGCGATAGTTGTAAAACCAGGAAAATTCCAAGGGCGAATTTAATGTATTTTTCGTTATCGTGACTATTACCTTGCGGTAAAATAGTTTTATGTATTTTTTCAAAGATCGTTTTCGGGTTCGCGGAATTTAATTGCCGTTATGCGGCGATTGCCAGATGCAAACTGGTCAAACTTGGGCGTTTTTATTGTATCCAAATTGGGATTTCTGTTTAAGCGTTTAGGTGTTTTTTTTATATAATTACGGTTAGAAAGTAGAACGGGAGTGGGTGTTTCATTAGGATACAGCTTTTTCGAGTTATTTTTCGATTTGTTGGAAATTGAAGAAATTAATTAGAATTTTGAGAATTATTGAGGGATTTTTATTTCATTTTGAGTCGATCTAATTGATCATAATTACTATAATTGCTCTAATTATTCGTAAATACTCAATTTCATTAATAAGCGCCTTTCGTACAATTTCAGAATATTCGCCTCATAACTGCGAATTTGGCTAAAAATTAAAAAATTAAAATTAAAAATTAGGGAAATTTTGAATAAATAATTTGGAAAAATTAAGCAAATTTTATCTGGCCAAATTCAACCTTGAATTTCCTTCACGTCTTCAAGATCCACTTAAATACATTAAAGCTAATACTTATTTGGATTATTTTATCCAATTCTATTTTTTTCTAGTCGAATTATTTTCTTATAGTACTTTAACAGCATCCACAAGGCTCCAATTTAGAAACTGGATGAAAACAAATGAAACAATTTCTGTCTGAAACAAAATCTCTCGCTTTCTTTCTTTTAGTAATGTTGTAAAACTCTATAAAGGCTCTTAAGCACTTAACAAGTTCAAAGCATTCCAAACTCGCTCACCTTCAAATTCTTCCCTTCCCCCTCCCCAATCCTGAAATTTCGCTCTTTTTTTATTCCTTATAATTTCGGGAATTTATCGTCATTTACTGACCATTTACTTCCCATTTACTGTATCTTTAAAAAAAAATCTTATTTTTTTCTAGTCCTTTTTCCTAACCTTTTATGGACGTTAAAGGTGAATCCCTCTCTCTTTACATCAAAATCAGGGCAAAAACATTACAGCACCGTTGATTTCTTTTGGTTACAAAAAGTAGAAAATTAAAAATAGTAAACTAATAAATATAAAATATATAAAAAAAGATATAGAAATTACAAATAAAAAAAAAGAAAATGGCATTTGAAGAGTCAAAGCCTAGATTTTTTCTCCGCATTTTGCATTCCACACTTGTTCAGCCGAGATTTTAAGTTCCAGAGGAAAATATATATAGTATAGGAGAATATGAAGCATCCTTTGGCAATGTACCGCTATACTCTGTGTGTAAGAGGAAGCGAGAGAACGAGAACGAGATCTTTTTAAGCAGCTTACAAAGTTTGGGGTCTGCTGCTTTTTCCTCCTCTCTAGTCTTTCATTCTCCCCGGGCACAAACTCACACTCACTGCATGTTCATTAAGAGCTTGTGCTAGAAGGATTAAGCAAGGTTTTCTCTCTTGTCGTTTAATTCTGGACTCTTTTTGCTTAAATCTAAATACAGAACAAACATTCCCAGGCAAATCCAGGAAACCCGATTCAAACTTTTTCTCCTTTTTTGCCTTACTTTATAATTAATACCTCGTTTTAGTTTTAAAATTTTAATTCGTCTTTAATATTAATACTAATGATACAATAATAATAAGCAGAAGTACTGTGATATCGTCCTCCAATGTGTGTACTGTCAAGTCCAAAAGAAAAAGTCACCGAGAAACCAACTTGGGCCAGGCCGGACTTGTAGCGTTACTCCAGGTTGCCTCGCAGTCGCTCAATAATGAAAAATGGAGAAGTATTAATTAAATCTAAGATATTCCTCTAAAAACTTAGTAAAAATTGAGATTTATCTAATATTGACTTTGGAGGTGATATTAGGATCATTTATCCGTATTTGGTTTCATCATCCAAAACATACAACCAGAATTTTTTTTTTAAAGCAATTTCTCCCGAGTGCCCGGCTATTAGACATGCCGGAGCAAAGCTAAAAAACCCGGACGGCCCCACCCGCTCAGCTCGGTCCAGAATTTTTCATTCTTGAGCAACTGCCGGGCAGGCCGGAGTAACGCTACAAGTCCGGCCTGGCCCCAAGTTAGTTTCCTGCCTTTTAAAATTATTTCCTGCGAAAATATGGATTCCTTTTAGCGCCAAAAAAGTGTGGGGAAATAGACACTCACTTTTGCGCCGTAAAAAGTACGTGTTAATTATTCAAAGAATAAGGAAAATGTACATAATTGCTTAAAGAGAAACTTCTCATAAATAGACATTTCAGCTAATTGATATGTCAAAATTAACTTCTTTTAAGACCATTAACATTAAAGCTTATGGGGTCATTAAGTGTTCCCCGTATGAAGCTAACCTCCCCCTGTATATAGCACTGAAAGTTGGGACCGTTCGTAAAAGAGAGAACAACAACATATTAATTTGGAAGGAGACGTAATCGCTGTATTCCACACACACACTTTAAGCGAGTTAAGACACGCCCCCTGTATTCATCCAGATCTCTTTGCAAGCTAGAGTCTTAATAAAGAGAGCTTCACAAACAAGTTCATTTAAACGCATTCATCATCGTCAAATGCGTCTACGTCAGCGCCTTTGACACAGTCAGACAAGGGTTCCATAGAAAAGAAAAATTACCACATTTATTTTCCTCTATTTTTGTACCTCGCGAAAAATGAGCTTCGAGTGTACCGAGATTTAATGAATTTTAAGGAAATCTTTAACTTTTAAATAGTAAGTCTTTAATTTTAATTTTAAGTGCCCTTAATTTCCTTTAAAAATTCAATTCAAAAAGCTTCAAATGCATATTTTGTCTTTGATCTCTTAATTTCGTAATGTTGGGAATTTTAGTTAAATATTTCGTAATTTTTGCAAATTGGGGAAAAGTCGAGGAAAAAAGAGTACACGCTTTTAGATTATTTAGCGCATTTTTTTTAGAAAGTTGTGGTTCATTTGAGCTAATTCAAGAGCTACTATATAGCACCAGTTACAACTTGTTGAACACGGCTATATGCAGCGCAACCTCCAGAAGAACAACGCAGAGAATTGGCACTTCAATGCCCAGATTTTCTTTTTTTTAACCTTCTGTTTACTTCTAGTTTCTTTCGTTCTAACGATTTAAAAAAAATCAGGTGAAGACATTGAGCTGGCTACAGAATCACTTTCCCGACCGAAACAGGGAAATGTCAACTGTGCTTCAGAGTAAATATATAGACGATATCAAGATGTTTCCCTGCAAGCTTCTTCAAAGCCTTCAACAAAAAGCAGAAAAAATAGAAAAATCAATGAATAAATAAGAAATAAAAAAGGTTTTCAAACTTGGAAAAAATTCCTAAAATCATGACATATATTTCTAGATTTAACCCAGAATTACATTGTTATACAAAGTATTAAATCAGTAAAGATAAATATACAATAAAAAAAAAAAAAAAAAATATAGCTAAAAAAGTCTTTTTATAGCTCAATTTCTTTCTGTTTATTTCTCAATTGAGCTACCTGCTCAGTTTCATTGTTGTCACACAGGAAGCGCGTTATTCCCAAACCCCAAAACGTGTCTCCTAGCAGCGACGAAGAAAATGTTCGATAACTGGGGCCTTTTCATTGGACTAACAATGAAAATGTAGTGTATTAGGGTAGTAAGGCTTCAACAGGCGCTGAGACTAACTTTCCATGCCACGATAGCAAGGGGAGAGCGGGCATACCGTTGTGCAAAACGTATAGCTACTTGAATAAATAACTATATAAAAGTATAGACAATCTTTTGCCAGTAATGTAGATCACGGAGAATAGAAGATGAAACCGTTTTCACTTTTCTTAATTCTGCCTTTACTAATTTGAAAAATGCAAGTTAATGTTCCACCTACGCGAAAATAAAAAAAAATAAAAAAATTTGCTAACTATCACCTCTTAGATCCTATTTTATTACATTTTATAAGAAAAACTGCACGCAAATTGAGTGTGCAGTTGCAAAGTTATCGCGCCCACCCTTTTCTGCGCAAAAGTCATGCGCGTTCATATGCAGCCTAGCAAAAATCGTCACGCCATCTAGTGGAACTCCCATCTCGCCCTCGCTACAAAAATAGAAAAAAATACGAAAAAAGGAAGTTAAGATAAAAATAGGAATTAAGAAAAAAAAATACGAAAAAAGAAAAAAAATACGAAAAAAGAAAATCAAAATCTACTTTTAGAAAAAAATGGAAAAAATCAAAAACTACTTTTCTCTGTGAATACTGTTCGAAGGTAATAAACTAAAGAGTACTGGAATTTTTCTCAAATTTTTTTTGCTTGTTATCGTACCGTAGTATAGAATTCCATGAGTCATGCGTCAAATTAAAAAATTCAGAAATTCAGGGGGGGGGGACTCAGGTGGCAATCTTATACCCAAATTTCCTTTTGCTGTCGCAGTACATAAGTTATATACATGCAGCTGGTACGAAAAGGGGGAGGGGCACTCATCTAAAACCCGCAGCTTCCTCCCGCTGGAAAGTTTATAATGAGCGTCACCTGGTGCTCCATAATTGACAAAAGAAACATATGCAAGTCTTGAAGGACTTTTTATTTCCAAGACACAATTTATACGAAGCATGGCCAAAAAGTGCCACTACAAAGAAAGTTCTGGGTTTTTTTACGGTACTGTTCTCTTTTGTAAACGTAATGGGGGAAGGAAATAATTGTCCTTATGGTAACGACCGCTTAATCAAAATTACAGGATATAGTAATGTGTTTAACATATAATGAATATGATGAAAGAGTCCTTTCATGTCTTAACTAAACTAACGAGAAGAAAGGCAATCTCCCATGCTAAGGTTTGGTCGAACCATATACCAAGTGTATGACTGGAAGTTGTGGAAATGACCACGTTTTTTTTATTTCCTATCAGAATCCAAAGTCAAAGCGCAATGCAGCTTTGCGTGCGACAGGCAGCACACCATCTCGATTGTATCACGCTCAAACCTTCAGGTTCCAGTCACGGGCTTCACACGGCTATACAAACTGCCCCTTTTATGGTTCTCCTCTCCGAAAGCTCCGCCTAAACCGCTGAAAATCTCCCTAAATTTGCTTCGAATTCATCTACTTTTTGACACATTCAGTTGGGGCTGGAGGAGGACTTTCCAGCAAGCTCTAATTCGCTTTTCTGCGACCAATAATAACCGAGAAAAGGGCACTTGAGACTTTTCATAGCCCGGGGCGTTGAGGGCGGAGCCTAAACTTTAAAACGCATTTCCTCCTGAAGGGATTGACACAGAAATATGCAAAAAAATTCCTTGATGAACTTCCTAGTCTGCTCTTCAAGCTCCGTTAATCAAATTATGAGCTTTGAAGCGTCACCGAGTATAATTTTCTTTGCGGGGGTGCCCCAACGGGATCCAAAAAAATGTGTTACAACGCTTGTGACTGTTCGCGGTGCTGGATGAAGAATTTTGGGGCAGCCAAGAAACGGTAGTCCCACTTCTGGGTCACAAATTTGCAGTCATGCTATGTCAGAAGCAATTGAGCTCGCTAACATCATTAAAATTCCCCACATGTTGGCACGCGAATTTACTCGTCGGGAACGGCGTACACCCCACTCTTCCTGCACGGGCAGGGTCTATGCTAAGAATCATTCCCATGCTTATAAACGGGGAAGCATTGCCAAAGCGGTTCATGTTGATTTTACTTATTTTCCGCTAGACTTCAAGCTGGTCGAGCTCGATCTCAATCGCTACGTCCAGCAAGAACACTGGCCAGGGAGAAGAAAGAAAGTCAGAAAAAATCAGAAAAACAAGAGATGAGCAGCGCTACAACTCCATCAACATACGCTACTCTTGGCACGGCTCAAAGCGTCCCATTCACTTTTTTCAACCCTAGCTCCCGAATCTGGACCACAGAGCCAACGAGTTAGCCTAAGCCCCCCTTGCCCCCCAAAATACTGTCTCTTCCGCGTGACGGTTGTCCACTTCCTGACACCCCTCAACTCTATTTTCTTACGAATTTTCTTAAGAAAAAGAACTCTCCACAAATCATCTTCAAGTTTTCTCCCCCGCTCACTCTTCCTAGCAAAGAATAAAAAATAAAAAAAATCCCCCAAATATTTGCAAAAAAATCCCCTCGTGCTCGCTTCCAAACCAAACAAGTGAAAGTAGAGCGTTGCTCGTTACCAACTCACTCACGTTCGGTCCAAACACGTTTTTAACTTTCCCTCCTCCCTAAACCGTAAGGTAATTAACCAGCGAGTCCAAAATACACAATCATGCTCCTTTAACATCGTAATGTCCTTTTCGTCACCACAATGCGAATGACGACGAGATCATAATATGGCGGCTAAAGAAAATAAATAAAATAAGAAAAAAAGAAAATCGGCGTTTTCCGCATTCCCAAGTCAGAAGAGCGAAAGATAATTAGGTCAGAAAGGATAGGACTGGTAATACAAGTCGTAGCGGAATTTCTGTATCGACCTCCTCACCATGTGCCCAGAAATAAACACCCATCCTCCTCGGCTGAGGTCGGAGTATTTAATGATCCTTCGGAACGCGCGAGAATAACGATTTATAAATTTAGGGAAAATAGGTATTAATAGGAAAGGGAACCGCTAGACTAAGAAAATCTCTCTCTCTCACTCACTCTCTTCTATTTCCCAATTAGCTAAGCCACGGACAATCCGTTTCGTTTTGTTAGAGGAGGGAAAGGGAGAGCTTGAGCTGTGTGCGAGTTTGTAAGTCGAATGTATGTGTGTTACTCCCGAGCAAGCCAGAGCTAAAAGGGAAAATTTATAGATGTGTGTGCCAGCTGCCACGAGTGGGTCGTAAATCCTCGTATTACGATTTCTGTCTTTTCTTTCTTTTGTGCTTGGGGAGGAATCTTAAAGATGCAAGACGATTTTCCTGCTCCGGTGCACCGTTTTTGTTTTGCATTTTCTTCTAGCTAATCCTCAATTATTTTAAAAGACATTTCTTCCTCCAATCTTGAAAGAAAAGGAACAAACACGAAATAATGACAGTAATAAAAATGACCAGGTCCTGGACAATTTTCACGCCTTTTCTGCTAAGCCAAAAAAGAATAACGTGAAAATATTCGGTATTTTTGACCCCCAAAAAATGTTTAAAATAGTAATATCAAAGAAAGATTCACACACAAAAACACAGAAGCGTAAACGCGCGTTACTTTGTGGGCTGGGATATTCGTGACTATCGTTTTATCCCGTAGGGAAATATAGTATAGTATCGTGTTCGACATGAGAAATCGATAAAACTCTTGACAGTAATATAGCTCGAGGGTCTACCTAATTTATTATTGAAATAACTTCAAGTTTAGTTTGAAGATAAATTTGTTTTCTTGAAAAAATAACTTTATTAATTTCATTGGAAAAGGAAATATTTAGAAAAAAGTGTTCAGTGTTATTTAATTTTAGTAAATTAATATTAACCAATATTAATACCAAATTAAGAAATAAAAGAAGAAATTAAAACATTTCTTTAAAATATTTTCAAATATTTTTGAAATATATAAATTTTCGTAATTTTTTTAAATATTTTTATTATCATTTTTTAAAAATATTATTCGAATATTGGTCGTAGGCTTGGAGGCCTGTTGCTAACTTATTTATTTGGTTAGTTATTTACGAGACTGTCTGTAAAAAAAACTCGGAGGGTTGGGGATGGATAAGAATGTTATTAAAATATTTATAAAATAAATAATAGTTTAAGTTAAATTTATTTGTATTAAAAACATCTTTATTATTTTTTAAATTAAAAGTCTTTCAGATGACAAGCATCTAAAATTACCCAAGTCATTCTTTACTATCCCATGATGTAACCATGATGGGCAATTTTCCCAAATTTGTAAAACGCAAATACGAAAATACCCGAAACCAAGGACTAAAGCAATTCAACCATCAATCAAGCCATCAGGTTGGATTGCTTGCATATTTGCAATGCACTGCATATGCTGCCTGGAGCCGTTTTAAAATGCTCAAGTACCTCCAACGCTTTCTCTTTTTTACCCTCTTCATTCCTCCTTTCTTAATATTTTGCTTTCCAAAAAGGGCTTAGGGGTGCGTTCTAGTGCATTGAACTTAAGGCTTCACAATAACTCCCCTTTTCTTCTCTTCACTATAATTAAGCACAGCCTGAAGGACTTTTTTGCTTGCTTTTTCGTTAATAACAATAGGAAAAGGACCAGTGACTTGTCGAGAAAAATGAGTTTCTATTCTGGCCGAGTCATACTATATGAAAACGGTTCCAGTCCACCAAGTATGGGAAAATGAGGACAAGGAAGCACTTTATAACCGGAATATTACAAGACGACCCTCTTTTTTTAAAGCTTATTTAATCTTATGGTGTCATACAAAGGCTACCTGTTACCTAAACGTAACAAATAGGGACAGCTTTAAAAAAAATGAAAAGATGAACGACAGATGAAATGAGCACTCGTGTAACGGAGGGGAAAAGAATAAGGAAAAACACCTTCAAGGTTGTTGTTTTCTTTTATCGCTCTTCATCTCGAAAAAAGTGTCGTGACGTCACACACGTTTAGAACGGCTTATAAGGATTCTGCACTCTCTCCCGCTTGTCTTGACACCATGTGAGACCTTCGATTCGGGTAACGATCTTTTTCGGAGGGACCAACAGGTTTCGGTACCCCACGACCTGCGAAAATTTCCGGTAAATCGAGTTTTGGAATTCCTTTATTTTGATGTTTTGGAAAAATTTGGGGGCATTTCACAAGGTTAAGGTTCTGAGCGGTTGTGAGGCAATCAGAGAGGGGGAAAAACCCTTACGAAACTAGAAAAACCCGAAAGGCAAGTCGTTTTACAAGCATCTTGGAGCATCAAATAAATCCGTGAGGTTCAAGACCGAGACCCGCGTTTGTTATGCACCTTAAATTTTTTTAAATAAATACATAAATATTTTGAAATGCCCTTATAAGCTTCGTTTAAGCCTAAGCTTGGGTAGTTTAGGGAAGCCGACTCGGAAAGTTTTCTACTTAAAGAAGAATCCGCTTAATGTTCGGTTACATACTTTTTGCTGTTTAGCTCTGGCGCTAAAGTTTCGTATTTATTTCATAATTGGGGCCACTTTTGGTCATGCTTGTATTACTGTAATTACTCCAGAAGACCGTTCCCAACTTAATAGGCCACTTTCGTACTTCCAGTTGTGTTTTTAAGTTCACTGTTGCGTTTTGAAATCTTGAGACATGTGGCATGTAAACACACGTAGCGCCACCTTGTGGGATACGAAGTAAAAAATCTAAGCTCGTAACACAAAAGTCTTGGGATTCATTTATTGCTCATTTTACGAACTTTTACATTTTACGAACAATTATATAATTATTCTTTTGCTTAATTGCGGAGTATAAAGATCTATTATTTTGTGTTAACATTAGTTTTTAGTTTAAGTATATTTCCATTAATTTAAAACATTTAAGGAATAATTTAAGGAATATTTATATAAGTATTGAATTACTTTTCATTGACCGGGATTTCTGCCAAAATTTGAACCTAAAAGATTGACATTCCAGGTTCTTAGTTTATTTTTTTAATGGAATTTAAATTTAATGCGGCAACTTTCCTGGAAGGTTCACTTCGTTTTAAAGCCATGAAAAGTTTCTCTCCTGGCAGTCATTTTCCCCCTTTTTCTGTAAGCCCTCCACCCCAAGCAGTAGTTTGAAGAGCGAGCTACATCACATAATCTAAAGTGAACGTCTTTTGCGGCCAGATTGCAGCAGTTTCACTGCACTTTTATAGCCTCTCTCCCTCCAATACGAGCATTTCTTTTAATTCGCCCTCTCAAACCAGCTTTTATGTCACTCCCATTCCCATTCCGCATAGGAAAAGCTTTCCTTTCCTGGTCTATACTACCTTCCCTCCTCGTCATCATCGAATAGCTATCCTGGGGCTCCACACTAGGGCCTTCTACCCGCCCCGTACTAAAAGCGCCTCAAAATTAATCTTTAATTTCTTTCCAACATTTTAATTTATCTTCCGATAATCTTCGAAAGCAGACGCTTAAGATGCAGTATACAAAAACGCTTCTAATGATTTATCGCACGCTTTGCTACGACGTATGGAACCCGAGATAATGACCATTGAATGGTTCGGGGGTGCCGCGGGCGATGGGTGGGGCTTGCCTACCCCCAGCGGCCTATCAGCTTCAAGTCCATTTATCTCCCCAACGGGAAGCGCTAGAAACCAGCTACAAAATGTCTCGATTCGATACCACCCCAATACAGTGGTAACTTTATCTCTGTGGTATTAACGAACTCTCCTAGAAATTCGCTTACTAATTAAGCAAAGCGCTATTAGCCCCCACACTCGGAACTCTCGCCAACCCGAATGACCAAAATAATTCCCTTCCAGTCAAACTTCCCAATTTTCCTGGAAAAGCGCTATTGCTAAAAAAAACGAAAAAAGTATGAATCTTTGCGTTGGGTCTCGTGGCTCAGGTTATTAAGAACAGCAACAGCCAAAGCAAACTTTGGGGAGAGAGGAGCATCCAAAAGGGACAGGTCCCGAGGAATCAGCGACCTCTAAAACGGAAAAGTCTCTATCTCGAAACTTTAGCCAACCAAAACAAAACTCTCGGCCCATCCCTTTATATTTCTTCCCCAAGAAATGACTCAAAAAGAAAGCAACCATAAATTGCTGGCGTGACTGCAAAACTAACACAACTTCTTCCCTTTCGGGATATCTCCAAACAATTCCTTGAATCCTACATCTAAAAAAGGAAAACTTTAAAAACAGAGTAGTACAATAAACCAATATTTCTATGCCGAACGCGGAAAGGCCAGACACTCCCCAGACCTCAAAGTTTTCAAACACGCGCCAAAATAAAAAACAGCAGTAACGAATTTGTATGTCTTTTGGAAACATAATAAACTCGTGTTAAAGTGGTTAAAGGACAAGACTAGCAAGACCCAGGCTGCTTTGAGGGGGCGTCTTTTGCACGCAAACCTTCGATTCCAGGATTCCAGACAATTCCCTTAAGATTTTCTCGCGTTGTTGTTCCTGCGAACTTTCGCTATAAATGTGTGTTTTCTTTTTCCAAGCTCCCCTTTTTAAATAATCAAATAGCCTTTCTGTACCTCTTTTGCCGAAAGTCAGCTGGACGCCTAACCTTCCAATAATAAAACTTGGAAAGGAAACATTCAAAGTTCGCGAAAATTGAGACATTTTCTTTTTAAATTGTGCACATTTTAATAGAAACTCGAGATTATAGTTAGCGAACAAGAACCGCAGGCTCAAGCTGGTTAAAATGAGCTACTACTCAAGTTTCTAAGTCCCATACTTTGGGAGTTATAAGCAATTAAGGGTTTCGGGGTGGCCCGGGGCGATGGGTGGAGCTTACGGGGGCGGCTAGCCAATGGGCCTTTAAAGGCCATTTTCTCAAGTTGGGAGAATGATAGAGGAAAACGGAAAACTGCGTTCGAGTCAGGAGCAGAAGGGCTTGCTTCCGAAGACTGGTAAATTACGTTTATGTTTAAGCAATTCAACTTGGGAAGGAGAATAAGAAATAAGCAGCCGAGTTGGGGGCTTTTTGGCACAGGCTTAGGAATCAAAAACGAGTTAAGCTCCGAGGATTATTTACGACGGAGCACCCGAAAGAAAAGCAAACTAGATGAGTCAAAAGGGCTTTAGACAGGAAGTTTGCGCTAGGTTTGCTTTACTTTTTTTTTCACGAACCAGTGCCAGATGGGAAATAAAAAATTAGACATTACTGACAGGCAAACTAACTACTCTAGCTGTCCCTGCACTTTTTCCCCGCGTTTATTTATCAAGCTCCTTCCCCGGCTGTCATGAAAGAATGCAAAACCTGCGAAACACAAGATTCCTTTCGGCCTTTGAGCTTGTCTCACAAAAATGTTACACAAAGGGGAGGCACATTACCAATTAATTTCTCTCGCTCTCTCTATGTCTGACTATACCTCGTTGTTCATTCTGGAATCTCTTTTTTTCTTTCAGAAATCGAAAGGATCCAAAACGGAGGAAGACTGCCAGGCCGGGACGAACATAAAAAGTTTTTTGATGTCACCAAAGACAAGCCCATCAAAGTTACTATTAGAGCTTTGGTGCCGGTCAAAGATCACCCCAAGGTAAGTCCAATCCAATATTTTTTTCCAATTTTCTTTCCAAGGAAGCAACCATTACGAAAAATGAAATAAAATAAAAAACTTCATAAATTCCAGCTTAAAACCGCCTTTCTTTTCTCTTAGCTCTATTTTCCCCCTTCCCAAATCTTAGAAACCAAAGAAATAAAATAAAAAATTGAAATAACTTAAAAAAATAAAATATATATAAATATGGATAAGAGTCGAAATTAAAGATCACCGAGTCTGTTTTCCAAGAACCACTCGTATTGATTGGCAAAATTTCCACTCAAACCCCCGCTCCTAAATACTACTTTGGAGATGTTGAGTCCTTTTTTGCACGAAATTCGCAGGTGTGGATGCAATGGATTCATCTCCAGGGAAAACTTGGAGGTGAAAAGTGAAGACCCAACCCGAAATTTTCGGAGTTGTGAAATTCTCGGATGAAATGCTGCTCCAACCTAAACGGAAATGAACCCACCCACTTGTTTTTGCTAAAAGGAAGAGAGCTTCTAATTTCGCTTCATCAGCCAGAGAAAATTGAAGCTTTATCCCCAGCTGTCATGGTAAATTCAAGCAGAAAATCCCTAACATTGAAATCAACCTCGCACCCGAAAAAAGAAATTCTAACGTTCACTAAACCCAACTCGCGATAAAGTATTGATTAGCTAGTTGCCAAAACGTTCCTTCCACTAGCTAAATAAAAATATTCTTAAAAATAAAAATATATAAAAAAAAGTTCTTAGTCCAGTGAGGTGTCCAGTGACGTAAATGGGCTCATAAGATTTTTTTCCTTTTTTAAAAAAGAAGGAAAATGAACACAAATAAAGAAAGTAAATTCTCCAAAGACGCAACTGTCGCAATGCCGTTTGAAAGGTATTTTTCCCGCCAAAAGAAAACAAACAAGAAATCCGTTTCTGGTTGCCAATTTTCAACTCGTGCCAGTAATAATGCCAGTACCTTGTCAAAAACGACTCAATTTAGGATTCTTTTTCGTCCCAACATTCCGCCTCTAAAACAAAGTAAAAACCAGCACCAAGAAAAATGACACCGAAATCCTCTTAACGAAAAATCTAAGCTCCCCTCCTACTTGCCATTGCCAGAAATGAATGCCGGTACTATATAGTACTGCACATTCCAAAATTCCCATCAGCCAAGATAGAATACAGAATACACAATAATGGGAAAACGTCCGGAAGAGAAATAATTCGCATTTAAACCACGACAGCCTCCAATCAATAAAACTCGAAAAAAAGTAAAAATACAAAATAGGAAAAACAAGAAAAATAAGAATTTCTGCCTCAAATCCTCCTCCTACTCGACTCGCTTTAGTTTTCCCACGCAGACGTTTTGAGTTATCTGGTCGTAGAAAATAAACTTTATTTCTTCAGTTATGTCTTCGGTATAAGTGCTCATACTTTAGCCTTATTTTTTTACATTTTCAAAGGATTTTACAGGTATATCCATCCTCTCTTCCTCTCCTCCTACACGCCCTTTACAGCTCTTGAAGCAAACAAAAAAAAGAACAAAATTTTTTTCCCGATTCTGCAAAACGTTCTTACGTCGTTAACAGATAAGAACGAGTTACGTCAAGAGAACACATCTCCTTAAGAAAAAAAAAACTTTTTGCGAGCGAAAATTCACAGAATTTCTGAACAGGTTTCTAAAAAACGAACGACAACAAAAGATAGAAAATAAATAAATAAATGGAATGTCGAGCCATTTTCCTGGTCAGGAATCTATCACACAACAATGAGAGCTGCCCGAGCTCGGGAATTTTCATAAGCGGTTAGAAAATTAAGAAGTTTCTTTTTTTCCTTTCAAAGAGCCTGTTCAACAGAGAATTTGTCAAAGCAAACGAGATGATGACACCTTAAGAGACATTCCAGTAATAAATCCTCCCGACCAATATTAATCTGAGCGAGCACGAAATTATAACGTGAAAATAGTCAACGCTTGACTCTGAAATAACAAAGACAATTTTTTTTAAATACTAGTTTCTTTTTTAGTTGTCCTGTTTCGCATTAATAATTTAATTAAGGCGACACGGGGAAAAAGTAAGACAGAAAAAAAATCCTTTAATTAAATAATCCCTTGATTATTTAATAGTTTTCGGGAGACAGCTTTGGAAGGATTTCAAACTGTCTTTTCTTTTCCCTTGAATGTAATAGAAAATTTAAATAATAAATCCCGAAAATTCTCCTTGGCATTAATAGAAAATAAAAAAATAAAATCCTGAAAAATTTCCTTGAAATTGATAGAAAATAAAAAAATCAATCCTGAAGAAATCTATAAACCGTGTTTTCCCAATCTGTATGTTATTAAAAATGGAAGAAAAGATTGCCATTCGCTAATATTTTTTTCTCGATTTTTCTGGGCGTTTCTTCCTATGTCCGGCAGTTTAATTTCGTTGGAAAATTACTGGGTCCCAAAGGAAATTCCCTGAAGCGCCTCCAAGAAGAAACTTTAACCAAGATGGCCATTCTGGGTCGCGGTTCAATGCGCGACAAGCAAAAAGTCAGCTCCTCCCCTTTTTGTGTTTTTTTTAGAAATATTTAGAAATAAAAAGTAGCACCAAATAATAATAATAAAAAGAAACGAAACTAAAAGAGACTAAAAGTAAGATCATGTCCCCATGTTTTCTTATTTTTTAAGGAAGAAGAATGTCGCCAATCCACCGAATCGCGCTACAAACACCTCAACGAGGACCTGCACGTGGAAATTTCCGCCTTCGCAGCGCCAGCCGAAGCGCATGCGCGGATCGCGTTAGCATTAACCGAAATCCGTCGATTCTTAGTACCGGTAAACTACTGCCACTGTCCCCAAAAGAAGCCGTTTCTGCTTACTTTTCGTATCGATTTACTATTTCCCATCTTACATTTCCCCCCTTTTCTCAACAATTTTCAACAATGTTTACTATGATTCCCCTCCTTTTGACATGAAAAGGCGAAAGCAAGAATTGAAAGTTGTTTTCCAAAGACCTAACACCTAAAAATTGCCTCAAATCGAACCGTTTGGGGCCTTTTAACCATCCAAACCTTCAGAAATTGCTAACATGATGGAAAGAAGACCTTTTGTTGTACTTGTGTACAACAATAGTAATTTGTACACTTTTTTTATCTTCTTTGGGGTATTGAAGGACTATAACGACGAAATCCGACAAGAGCAACTCCGCGAAATGCAAATGATGAACGCAGCAGGTCCCAGTCAACCTGGGTCCCTTCCTGCGACTTCGGCGGCCGATTTGTTGGTCGCAGCAGCGGCCAGCAATAACGCTGATCATCACCACCACCACGCCCATCTCCAGTCCAGTAATAGTGTCAATAACAACGTTATTACGAGCGTGGCCGGTACTGCCAGTAGTAGTAACAACTGCATGGGGACGAATGTGTGCACTTCTATATCGTCAGCCCCTGCCATCAGACACCCTAATGCCAATTTGCAGTCCTTGGGTGCTTTAGGTATCCCTTCCGGGGTAAGTCAATCTTGTTTATCCCACCAATTTCCGTTAAAATCCTCAGACATTCCTTCTAAATCTGTCAAAATTCTTAGAAATTCCTAGAAACTCCTTAGAAATTCCTAAAAACCATAAAAATTGAGTTCAATTCTAAGATATTTTGTAAAAATTCTTAGAAATTCCATCAAAATTCTCAAGAATACTAACAATTTTATCAAAATTCTTAGAAATCCCTTCAAATTCCTAGAATTTCGTTAAGATGCTTAGAAATTCCTAAAAATGCTTAAAAACTGAGTTCAATTCTTAGAAATTCCTAATATTTTCTTCATTTATTTCAAAATAATTTAAGGCTATACCTGGAGGGCTAACGGCACCCGGTTTAGGGGCAAGGGTACCTGCCCCTTGCCCGCCTATGCTCCCTTTATTACACCCTGCTCTGCGTGGCTTATGTAAACCTGCTCAAAATATCGGTATCGGCTTCGGTCCCGCTGCAGGTAAGACATTTCAATCTTCGCGATAACATCTTCAATTTATTTATTTTTTGTTTGAATTGTGTGTGTGTGTTAAGTTTTTATGTATTTTAATGCTAGGACTCCCAATATATTCTCTCCTTGCCCCTTTAAGTTGTATTTTCGTAAAGAAATTTCTAACGAAATTTTGGAGCTGAATGGCGTCATAAGCGTGCCTTCTGTATAATTTGACGAGTATGTGTTTCTTTTCGTAAGATCATAACTTCACACGTTGCGAAATTAGAAGACAGGCCTAATTAGAGGGGGGGGGGTCAAGTCATTAACTGCCAAGTCTGAGTTAACTTTTAAGCTTTGGCAAAAGGACCTCTCCTTTAACGCTGCTCTGCCTTTCAGTCTTGTCATTTGCATACATTTCACGGCCCGCCAAGTTCCAACGAAACTTAATTATGGTAAAGAACAGAGCCTTCCAATGCTTCAGAATGGACGCGTTCCAATTCAACCTTTAAATTTCAACCCACAGCCCAAAGTTCCTCCCTATAACCCCTTATTAAATAACGAGCCCTCATTTCCTTTCATAAGCGTCTCATTTTCATTTCTAATTACCAATTTCCACCTATTAGGGCACTTCCTAAGTAACGCCTTCTACTCACGCGGACCAAGTGGGCGGAGCTTTTTTTCGTACATTCAACTTGGAACATGTAGCTTCATTTTAGCCCCCCACAAAATTTAAATAGAATTCAAATAGAGCCCCTTCAAGCTCAATTTTAATAAATTGAATTTAAATAGAGCCCCTTTAAGTTCAATTTTAATACATTGAAATTAAATACCGCCTCTTTAAGTTCAATTTTAATTAATTAAATAAAATTTCCTTCAAGTGAATTATATCCTGCAAGAGGGAAATTAACGCAAATTCAACCGAAGTTACATGAATGAAAAATTACAAAAATTAAGTTGAAAATAACCGATTTCAATTCAATTTTTTAAAGCTTTTCGTTGAATGCAGAACCTTGGAAAAAAATGCTAAAAATTTGCATGATTGTTAGAATATTAGCCCAAGGAGCGTCCATTCAATTTCCTGGTTTGTGTTTTCTTTTTCCAAAAAATTTACTCAGTGCAAAGACATTCAGGAATGATAGCAGGAGCAGCTGCCGGTCGATTTCGCCCCAGTTTGTCCCCTTCCTCCATGATGTCTTCCACCGCCCGGCGAAACATGCTTAGTTTACTCAATCGGATGCGGGAACAAGGCAAAGACGATTTCTTAGACCCGACCAACGACCTAGCCTTCCTCGACCTTTATGGCAGGTATGTATTTTATTTATATATAGTGTTCATAGCATCTTTTTATATTATTACTGTTCTCTGGACTCGCTCAGATGCAATTTTCAGCCTTGTCTACCATCGTATTCAAACAGTCTAGAACATCAATGAAACTTCTTCTCTTCTTCGCAATAATTAGAAGATACTCTTATGCAAAGCTTTTTTCTTTAAGAAATCTTTGAAAATTCTTTAAAAATAAAAGCATGAAAATTGGATCCAAAAATCCATACTGGGTCTAATTAAAACTTTTGTCTTTGCCCCTCCTCATCCTCCAAACACAGGTACAGTCTATCATACGAAGGATCGGACGGTGTAGGATCTCCTGACGACCGCGAAGACGGCCCTGAGGAAAATTTTGCCGGTACCGGTAAGCAAAAAAAAAAAAAAATTTCCTCAAAAGTATCTTCTTCTCCCTTCTAATTGGTTTCGTCAAAGCAGGACGTTGAAACATTCTTGTTTTTCTGAGAAACTTAGAATTCTTTTGGCAGAATAGGATTTAATTAAATTTCAGGAAATTTTGGCGTCAAACAAAAACTTTCTGATCTCAAAAGCTTTCGAATGTAGAGTCCTTTTAAGCTTTAAAGCGCTCCATTCTTCATCATCATGTTTAAGCAAAGTGCTCAAGGGTTCAAAGATCGTTCGGGGACTCCATTTCCTTCCAAAACGCCAATCCCAAGATAGCACAAGGGTGTGAGTTAAAACTGTTTGCCTTAATTCATGCCCCGCTAACGTTCATGTTCCCTTTGTAAATTTTGTACGCTTATAGATACGTGTGTGTGTCTGTATGTGCGTATATATTTCGTGTAAATGCATAGGGGCTGGGGCAGCAAAGCATTTCCAATTTACTCCCACCCCTCTTTCATCCTCTGCCATGCCTCAAAATCGGAGAAACTTGTAAAGCGTGTAAACGCTTTAATTAATTTCCAAGTTTAAATGTCTTTCAATTCGCCTCAAACTTTTAGTTCGGGCGTCTTTTCTGTTTCTTCATGCTACAGTTTCTATCTATCACATGCGATTCCTTTTCTTTTAAATTGCAGTTCTCTTTCTATACCCAGAAACTAGAACAGTTAAAAAGAAAAAAAAGAAAAATTAACCTGAAAGAAATAACGAAAGAAAGAGATCGTATAACAAAGTTAACTCACTTAGGTTTCGAAAGGGAAAACCTTTCAGGGGAATCGCATTGATGTCTAAAATTTACGAGCTTTTAAGCAACTTCTTTTCTCTTACACTTTCGTCAGGTACCTTTACGGAATAAATAACGAGGCGATTTACATAATTCGACCAACAGGAGTTCAACCTGATTTAGAACCTTCTTTTCCCATTTCCTTTTACACAAAAAGGCAAAAGAATCCATTTCCACCATACGTCCCTGTCCATCTTTCAACCTATAGACCAAAGAAATAAAGAAACAAAAATACGCTATAATGCTAATAAAAATGTGTACGAAAAGAAATAACTCGTGCTCAACTAATTAATTAACCCAGTGCCCGTTTCAACACGTGACCCAAGTTTTGCCCTGCTATCGATTTTGTCAACAAAAGACCCCTCTTTGCTTCGGGCGTACTCGGATGTCATTAGCTATAAAATTATTGGATAAATATGGAGTTCTTTAATTCCATACTTCCAAATCCACTTCAATCGTCCTAAAGAAGTGAAAAAACAGACAAAAAATGAGAATTACAAAAGCCAAGAATACCAATAGCACATAAGCCACTTAAGCATGCCTAAAATTAGTATTACTAAAGCTAGAGAGCTAGGGACAACGGTGGAGAGAGGGATTGTTTCCGGAACTCATCTTAATTAAGATAATTGCAATTAAGATCGGAGCAACCCTCGAAAAAAGAGAAAATGACCAAAAAGTCACGTTCCAACCCTTTGGTCGAGTTGTTTTCCCCCAAATCAGGAGAGAAAGAGACAAGTTGACATAACAAAGCCTTTCTTTCAAGTATGTTTGCCCACTGCAAGGATCTTGTTACTAATGAAATAAAAAAATCTGTTATTTTGTCAAAAAACTAGTTCCTGGCGAATTTGCCTTGATGGACGGCACCTGTTTGAAGATGACATCCTTCGAGCGAACGCGTTATCGTCACGATCCATATCCCAGGTATGATTCAAACACATTCTTTGCTTTTTTTAAGAAAAAACCTGAAAAGGAAGATAATTCCACGCATAATTATTCCACTAGCAAAGCCTTCTATGACAACTGGTTTCGTTTTTACCCTAAACACCAATTCGTTCCTTTCTACAATATCTAAAAAAACTGCTCTACAATAATTAATTTTAATTATATTTTTGTAAGATTTCCCTTTTCAGTTTGAATGCCATTAAAATCATTAAAAAACATCGTCTTTACTTCCATGAAAACCTGAATTTGATTTAATAGCATGCAAAACCTTCATTCCTTATTAATTAAAACTAAATCAAGAAATAATAGAAAATTTGTTAATAACGAGTTAATTACAAATAATTAACATTTGGTAAAAAAAATTCCTGTTGAGATTTGTTATGCTTTTCCCCCCAATCTAGGTTCTACTAGACTTTTAGCCCCTGCTTGCGTCTCTCTTAGAACTCGCAATAACCTTCCACTTGACATCATCACCACTACAACCACAAAAAACAAAACGGACTCAAAAAATATAATTTTTCAAGTTTTTCATTCCTTGTCCTCATAATTCGCTATTTACGTTAATTTTGCTTCCATTTTACCTGCTTTTAAAAAAATCTCTCAACGGACGATTTTTATCTTTTAATATTAATTTATTTAAATTTTTTATTAATTATCGCAAATTTTGTTGGTCCCGAAAACGTTGAGTCACGTCTAACCAATCCAATCTGGAATAAAAACAGACATGTTCACCTTTATTTGTGAGTGAAGAAAATATTCGCATGATATTTTCCATATTTCCCCATTAAAAAAAAAAAAAAAAATTAAAAGTACCCCAGTATTTTAGCTTCGTTTAGAAAGAATTTGGACCCTAATTTTGTAACGTGTGCTGACCATTTGCCATTTCAACCTTAATAAATTCAAAAAAATTATTTAACATAAAAATTTACCCTTTCGTCCAGTACCCAAACTCTGATTTTAATTAGTGCTAATTATGGTGATTTTTTTTGCGTTGACCGTTTTCTTTGTGTACAACGTAGGCCTAATGCTGAGCTGACTTACGTCCATGAAGGACCGTCCGCCTCACACACAGGCACCTAAAAAATACTTAAAAATTTCCTCAATCCCACCCCCCAAAAAAAGCGAAGGAAAAAATGTGACTGTATACGTAACATATCAGCCTGTAACTCTGGTTTTGTGCTCCCTCCCCCTTGTTCCTCCCAATTGGTGTGTAAATAAGCTTTAAAAAAAAGAAAAGAAAATAATAATGTTCCTAAAAATGAAAACAAAATAAGACAAAATTCAATAAACACAATTTACGAGGACCCCAAAAAACCCTAACGTGTTGTATAGAGCAAGTTAATTTATGCAAAACTGGAAGACAGAGGGATTTCCCTTCGAATTAAGCTTTCCTTAATTAACTCCGGGCTTCGCTGTAGGTTGTAGTTAAAGCTCGAATGGTTTGGGGACGTATATACAGCTTAAAACTTTCAGAATTCCAATCTTTCGGGAGTAAACTCATTCCAAGAGTACATTTCTCATTCCAAAAGGAGCGTAGGCCAAAAGGACATGGATCTAGAACGAAATTGGATGTTAGGATGGCATGCATACTTGCATTATTAGTTGATGTATGTTAAATGTTGGTTTTTGGAAGACGTTTGGTGGCTCGAAGGTTCTGAAGGTCGCGAAAATCCTCTGGTAAAGTGAAATGAAAGACAAACAAGGACCTTTACAAGGTAAAAGGATAATACACAGCGAGGAAGAAGACAGGCCTTGTCTTGACTATGGCAACAACCTGCTGAAAAGAACGTCAATAGTGTGGGGGGATTATGTGTTCCAAAGTTTATAAGAAGATGAAACTCGAACCTGGGCCCAGCGTTGGTTGTGTAGTTGTAGTTACAATGCATCTTCAACTATACGTAAAGTTAGGTATACACAGCGGCAGCAAGGGTAAATCTTCCCCTAAGCCAAGACAAGAGTAGAGTGGGTAAACAATTTCTCC
Organism: Lepidurus apus apus; assembly: GCA_022832285.1. Taxonomy (NCBI): domain Eukaryota; kingdom Metazoa; phylum Arthropoda; class Branchiopoda; order Notostraca; family Triopsidae; genus Lepidurus; species Lepidurus apus. The sequence goes on along the minus strand of JAGJRO010000158.1, from coordinate 51,444 downwards.
CGAGCCGAGTTGGAGGTTTAACGTTTAAGGCGAAAAATCAAAGGAACACGGGCTTTTATAACCTGCTGGAAAACACAAAAGACAAGAGGAACATGGCCAGATTAGTTCGGTTTTAATCAAAGTAGGAGCCTTAAGATTGTAGAGGGTTAAAGTAAAGGCAAAGGAGGCTTACCAGGGCAACTCGCGAGTGTTTTCAACCCAACTTACGAGAAACCAAAGTTGAAGACGTGAAGCACATGTCAACAAATATTTTAACTTGCTGTTTACGAGGCCAAAAGCGTTCGAGTACACGAAGTTGGAGGAGAAAACCCGTTGTACTGCACGTTGAGGTTAAACTAACACGGTAATAAAAGTTTGAATAGTTTTGTAGTCTTACCACGAGAAACGTCGAGCGTGTAAGGATGCACGTCTTTTTGTTTAGAAATTGTAGTTACTAACTTCGCAATAGATGGTTAACACGCGCCGAGAGTTAAGAAAGTTGGATTATACACTGCACAGTTAAATTTTTATTTTATTTACTTCACTAGAAAGGTTTTTAGACGGCTTTTCTGTGTACGGAAGATGGCTGCGACCGTTGGCGGTTTGAAATAGTACGGTATCGATACACTCATATCGATATTTACGGGTCATATTTCGTTGAGTAAATAGCCGTTGCGTGAGTTGGCTTATTTAGACATTTTGAGGGTCAAAAAACGCTTCGATGACATCTTAAAATATGTAGGGATGGCAACTTTGTTATTAAATATAATCACTTACTCAGTTATTGCTCTAATTAAACTTAAAGAGATTTAAGAGCATTACTTAAAGGACGCTCGCTGATTCGTTTTTGTTAAAAAATTGAAAATGTAGTTGCAAACTTCATAACGGGCGGTTAACACGCACTGAGAGTTAATAAAGTTGGGTTTTACACTGCAAAATTAAAAGCTTGGTTTATTTACAATATTAGCCAATTTTTTAGACGGCTTTCGAGAACTACGGAAACCGCCTGCGACCGTTGGCGGTTTGAAGTGGTATGGTATCGATACAATTCGGATCATATTACCGTTGAGTACACAGCGGTTGTGTGAATTGCGTTAGCTTATTTTCACATTTTGAGGGTAAAAAACACTTCGATGGCATCTTAAAATATGGACGATGATAGCTTAATGATTGAATAGAATTACAAACTCAGTTACTGTGCTAATTAAAGAGATTTAAGAACATATGTTGAGCTCAGACGTTTGAAATCGCTTCAGTGTACTAGAATTCTGTAATCGATACCGATATTAAGTGCGGGATTTTTAAAATCCATGCAATTATAAACTTTTTGAACCATTATTCCTCATTTACCACAACACGTTTTAGAGAAAATAAAAATATTCAACCAGTTCATTAAGTAGTGGAGCAAACTACTTAATTACAAGGTAAACATTCTATGAATCCTGGTAAAGTGCCTGATTTTTTGTATCTCTACACAAAGCCGAACGCAGACGGAGAGTATCTCTGAAGATCCATTAGCCTTTTCCCTCACCACTCAAAATTAGAAGCCAGACAAAAAGATGCCCCACATCCTCGAGGGCGAGATCCAAGAAAGCATCTTATAGTAAAACTTGAGACCGTGTCAATGGATCAAAAAGATCAATTTGGCTTAATTGCAGAATCCGAGAGCGTTCTCTACTTACCTTAAAAGCGAGAGCCATTAGCGGGATCGTATCCATGGCATTGAAAGCAAACAGAGCGTGCCAGGTATAGAACCGGACCATGAACGCGCCATCGAACCTTGTGAGCCAAGCTATTAAACCGCCCGCACCAGGCAAACACAAAAACTTTGGACGCATTTCCCATTTCCACCAGGGAAATGGGAAAAGCTCCATGCATATATAGCTTTTGACGACTTCTGAAACCCCCAGCGACCCGCGAATTGTGTTCCTGACACGGATCCAAACGCCCCTTAATAGTCCGCCCCCAAAAAAACGTCCTTAAAAATGGATTCCAACAAAAACCACCCCCTTTGTTGACCCAAAACTTGGACGCAAACGATTCGACCAACAATAGCTTCGCCAAAAGACGCATTTGTCCCGAACCCCCCACCTCAACTCGTCTTCCAAGGCAAAACGTCCTGATGAACGCCGTATAAAAGGCTTAATACTTGAGAATATAGAAGCACAAGCAGACTATTACCTCTTGCATAATGCAGTTGGCAGTTGACACGCACTGCAAGGAAGAGGGGGGTCTCTTTTCCGAGTCCAAACATGAAATGGAGCTTTACACGCCAAGAACAGAATTCGAGAAATCTTGAGCTCGCAGCCAAAGTTCCCTGAAAATTGATGTCAAAAGCTGCTCCAACACGTGATTCTATCCCATGCAAAGGGTTAATTGGAGTGGATATTACTGTAAAAAACGAAAAATAAAATAAAAGATTTTAAAATACAGCACCTATGTATTACGATATTTACAATCTAATTTCGCTCTTCCTCGACCGCACAAATGTCCAAAGCATCTCGTGCAACTGTTTCCCCACCACACAAATAACTCTTCTTTTTTTAACTCTTAGTTTCCCGTTTCCTATAAATCCGGTAGAAAAAAAGGACAAAAAGAAGCGTTTTCCTGTCATCAAACAGCCCTTTTCCATCGTCAATTAACAGGATATTTCGCCTTGAAGCGACGACACGGCAGGTATAAAGATGATTTAAAAAGCAAATTTTTTTTGCTCCAAAGTGGCTCAATATATTGTGCTTTCTTAAACCCCCAAAGCAGAAGGCAGAAGAGTTTGCTTTGGGCCCATTTTTTGTAAGTTTTTATCTTGAAATGCGAAAAAATAAAATAAAATAAAATAAATAAAAAATAGAAAACAAGAATAAAGCAAAAACAAAAAAGGCACAACCTGAACCACTGAAGAGATAAAATACATTTCCTTTTCTTTAAAAATTAGATGATTATTAGTTTTTTGCTTTTCTTTTTCTCCCTTTTTTGTTTTTTGGAGAGAGTTTAGGCCGAACTGTTTAATCTTTTTTTTCTTTTTCGCTGAACTGGATTGTCCCAAGTTTGGCAGAAAACTGTACATATCACAAGATTTCTCTCTCATTTCTCTTCTTATTGTAGATTCTGTTTTCCTTTTTAGAATAGGCCCACTTCTTTCCGTAAATTCGTTTGCTTCCAGGCTGGCAATGCATAAAACTCGTCTTTGGTCATGTGAAGCGTCTCCTAGAAAAGAAATGATATTTTTTGTTTTATTTTTTTTGGAGAAAATACGAAATATAATAAGAAATACAAGAAAAGAAGGAAATTAATTTGGAATTTGGGGGAAGATGTATAAGGTTCTTTGTACTTGGAAGTCTTCTTGACTCAGGTAAGCTTCCAATCTTGATGGATCTACTCCCTCGGGCAATGGTCTGTCTTGCAATTCTGCTAAGGTATAAATCGTTTTAAGGAGTCTTTCCAAGACTTCGGATACGACCAACTGCTCGCCTGCTCGACGTCCTTCCTATCAAACGAAACCAAACAAAATCCAATCAATCAAAAACGTTCCCATCACTATTTTTATCCAGAATAAAGTTTTCACATGAATAACTGAGCTTTCCTTCTTTCGGGGAAATAGGGTAGGAACTAATTTGTTAAAAAATTAAACAAATTAATTGAAACTCGGGAAAGAAATCAACTACTAGGTTTACTACTCAGTCCCAGAACATTCTTAACCTACAATTGTAGAATGATTACTTTACACACTAAATAACTTGTGCCGAGAGAAAAATTCAACAGCTTAATCAACGTTTGCCGTTTAAACAGGTTGAAGCTGAAGTAAAAACAAATAAAAAAACTGCTAACACTAGCTTTTGTAGGTGCTTTGCAAGTTAAAGTTAATCATATTCATAAATGTCAACTTCAATAATGTAAACAAACTAAATATACATAAAATAAATAAAAAATTCAAAATAAGGATCACGTGACTACTGTGTTTTACTCTATTAGGCTCGGGAAGTAAACGATAACCATGGTAACAAGCGCTAAGCCACGCCCTCGCCATTCTGTGACGTCATGATCCAACATGTAAACGCAAAAATAGCTCGTGAATTGTTATTCATGGAAATTCGAAACAAAATTCATAGGTTTTAGACTAAACTAAACTATAAGTATCTATCTAAAGCTCAACATGTGATCTCTGTGGTAGATATAGACGTTTAAGAGCATCTAGGAGCATTTCAGAGGTAGCAGAACCTCTATATAAATGAAAGCAATGTTCTATTACTTGGATATTGATGTTGGCCACATCGTCTCGAGCTTCCCATTCCGGAAAAAGACAACTGAACGCCAAAGGCTCCAGTCCCGCGGTCACGAGGAAGGCAGGTGTGGCTGACGTGCGATTCGCTTGTGCGCTTAAGGCTTGGGCGTATGTGAGGCAAGTTTCCAAGGCACATTTCCGTTCTGCAGCCCATCTCAAAGGCGAAGAGCCTGTGCCGGTGGATCCCACCTCGTTTGCATCTTCCGCGTTGTTGGGCCACCATCCTTGCCACAACCATAGTTCGTGATGGTTATCCAACAGAAACAGCGCTAAAAATAAACACAAAAGTCGTTGTATATATAACCTGAAAGATCAATACCAAACTTCCTGTCTCTCTCTCCCTCCCCTCGCTCTGGATCTCTCTCTCTCTCAGCCATCAAATATAACAGAAAATTGTGAAAGTCTCAGATACTGTATAGCACATTACCTGGTTGCCTGGCGTTATACAGGTCCGTTTGCAGGAAAGGATACGGACACGTCAACTGAGCACTCCTAAAGGGACACAACACTGGCTCGGCAGTAAATTGTCCAGTACTGGACGTCAAATGGAACAATTTCGGGCTGTAATCGAATCTTAACGCGTTCTCCAATAAGGACAGGTACAGGTTACGGTTTCCGCCGCCCAAACCTAATAATAATATTTTTTTTAATTTCAGTTCACTCAAGATCATGCCGCTCTAATCCACTTCACTATAATCAGAAGAGAAAATTACAGAAATTTCTCGAAAGATTCTAAAGACGAGAGAAGAATTCTAGAAAGGTTTTAGAATTAAAAGAAAAATTACGCAAAGTTCTAGAAATACTACAAAAATTAAAGAAACATTAAGCAAAATTGTAGAAGCATTTGAATTGTAGAGAAAAATTTTAGAAATTAAGAAAAACGGCGAACACTGCAGAATTTTTTTTAGAAATCCCGAGGAAAACTGAAGAAATTCCTTAAAATAAGAAAATCTGAAGAAAATTCCTTAAAATTCTACAGAAAAATCTTAAAATTCTCAAAAAAACACCTCAAAATTCTTAAGAAAATATCAAAACTCTTCAGAAAAATCCAAAAATAATTATGAAATAATTGCAGAACTAATGAACTTAAGATACTAAACACATAATTAAAAGGATTAGGAAAACTTGGGAAGGGTTAAATTGTATTTACTGTCAGAAATTCGATTAAAAAAATGATTTACTAAGAAATAAAGGATGAATTACCTTCCCAAAAGTCCTTGGTCTCCGCCCCCTCGTATTGCTCTTTGACGACCAGCTTAGCTGACAAGGAAAACCCATATTCGGCTGGTTTACGATCTCTAACGGCGTGCACAGCTGTCATGATCGCTTGTCTCGTATGTTTCTGGGCTTTCGCTCCATGCCACACATAAATGCAGCCCGTGTGGCTATTGATTAGCGCTAAGGACACTCGACTCCTCAAGGCATGGACTCGGCGCTGGGTTTCCACCAAACACGCCTCGTTTTCTCTTTCCCCTCTTAATAAATACAGCCTCCAAGGTCCTAAAAGCATCCCCGATAATCCATTAGTACTATTTTCAGGAATAAGCGTCTTTATACCAGGAGAGTCAGCTTCCTCTTCACGTTTCCCATGGTGCACCGTCATTTTCCCGTTAAAAAGAGCCAAAAACGCGGGGGGTTCGTGACCTTGGGTCACTCGGATCTGCGGTCCGCGTTCGCTGTCCAATTCCACCGTGGCCAAGGCAGAAATACCTTGTTCTGTCACGCAAGAATGTCTTCCTTGCCAGAACCAATAGGCGCATCGGTCCCGACCCAGACAACCATGTTTGGAGGCTTTGCCTTTCAAATCGCGACCTAAAAAACGGAAATCCAACAACAAAATTAAAAAAATAACGAAATGTAATTCAAGAATTTTCAAGAAAATTCCAAAAATTCGAGAAAATGTAAGTAAGTTGTAAAAAAATGCACTTCAATTCAAGAAAATTCGAGAAGATTTAACTAAATTGTAGAACAAAGGGTTCACCTGTGACTGTAACTCGGTACGACCAACGTACCACGTACGTATCTCCGTTATGGAACTGGCCCCACGATGCCTCAGGCAAAAGGACAGGCTCGTAATCCAAAATGTGCCACACTGAGACGCCTAATGTCTTAATTTCATGTTGTCTTCTCTCCTGCAATGCAAAAAAAAAGCGAAATTAATTCACTAATTCAAGCAATTACAGAAAATATACGAATGAATTAAGGGAATTAAACGTACTAATGAAAGGAACTAAACTGCAAAATTTTAAATAATTTTAAAAATTAAGAAAATTAAGAAATAGGGTTGATTCGGGAGAAAGAAATGGATTTACAATAGGATCGTAGTATTCTTTGCCTCTCCCGAGGTGAGTTCCGTCTAATTCGAGGTCAGGTTCCGTAATTTCGGCCTGGAGCATTAATTGGGCGTCATAAGGGACCAAAGCGAGGATGGCGGGTTCGGAATTCTTGTCTTCCAACGAGTCTCCGCCTTTGAGTTTGATTAAGCGGGAAGTATCGGGCCAATCCAAGAACTTTTCGCGAAAAGGAACGATTTCCATGTGGTGATTGACCCGCGTTAGCCACGCCCAAGAGGGCCGCTTGGTGTCCGCCAGGGGCAAATGGTAGCTTTTGAGAGGATCCAAAGGGTTGACGTCACACTCGCTATAATCGTAGCCGTCGTGCCATAAATCTTTCGCTAATTGCATCCCTCGCTTCCTCAACTCCATGGGAGCGTGTTTGCCTTGCCAAACATAACATTCGCCACCAAAATCAAAAACAAATACCTTTGAAAAAGAAACAAAAAATTAAATAAAGATTACTAATTCAAGAGATTTGGTTAAGAAATTCTCACTTTTTTCGAGTCCAGCATTTCAATCTTGGGTAACGCCCCCCAATATTCTTCCACCGGACTCAATTCATCCCCGATTACTTCGTATACCATGTTGGTATCCACCACGGCCGCCTCAAACATCTCATCTTCCTCCGGACTTCCAGCACCTTGTTAATGAAACAAACATTAGTCACAGATCAATTTAAGAATAATTTCAAATTAAAAAAAATGAATTTAAGATAACAAAAAAAGTCAACTTAACATTAACTGATTGGATTTTGATTCATTACAATCGTTATTAAAGTTTTAAATTCGTTATAAAATATAATATAAATATAAATTATAACGATAAATATAAAATAAATTATTTATAATTGTAAAATAAATTCGTTTTCAAGTTTTGATTCATCAAAACTTTAACCGCGTGGAAGAACATTAAGGATATTAAGAATAGCGAAGTTTAATTGCTTGGAAAGAGGGAAAAAAAAGTAAAAAGTTAAGAAGTTACATAAAAAAAAAGTTTTTTAAAAAAAAAATTGAAGAAAGTAAGTAAAGAAAAAGAATGACGTGAAACTCACTTTGAGGGCAACTTTTACCCTCAGGGGACCCCAAGAGCTGCCAAAATTGCTTGACATGAGTGGGCCGACCGGATTTCTTTTCGTCATCAATCACAATAATGGATCCTGCTCCAATATAGCCTAATTGTTTCTTCTGAGCGATCATGGACACCACTTCAGCGGATCTGGCTCGTTCGATCACGTTAGAAAACTCCCCCATCCATTGATAAATCTTCAAAAACCACCCAAAAAACATCAATTAGCTTCAAAATCTTAAAAAAGACCAACTTTCAAGTACTTCACTAGGTGTTACGAGCAAATACGCGTCTCCAGCGCTGATACTTTGGTAAGACGGTTGAACCAATCGCGTTTGGACATGACGCCTGCCCTTAACTTGCAATAAACGGACAGTATCCGATGTACTGAACCCACTTCCGGCAGGTTTCAAAGTTATGGCACTGAAATCTTCTTTACTGGCCAAACCAGCTAAGGCTTCCACTGCCAAATTCGAAGACAGAGCCACTAAAAGGGGAAAAAACGGAATTTTGATAAGAAATTCCTTCATTTTCTATTTCTGTCGGGTTTAAAGCCGAAGATTTTCCCTGATTTACAAACAAGAAACGAGAAAAATAACTTACACTGCTCCAATTTGATGCGCCGCATCTCTTGTTCGGGAAAATCCGTCACGATTTCATCATATTCGTCTTGTACGTCCGTTCTCGCAGCTAGGGACTTCACTGGATTCCTTGACTTGAATTTCCGCTTCTGAATCTTCACCGATCGCTTCTGGACGAGCCTTGAATCAAACGAGAATCATTAGAATTAAAATCAGACTCACTTTTCTTCTCGAATTCTTTCCGTTTGATCCATTTGAGAGTTTAACTCCACGAACTTAATGGTTTTGAGGGGTAGTTGCTTTAATTTTAGGATTTAACTACTTAATATTTTGTACGACTCAATAATTATGCAAATTAGACTCACATTTCTCTTGATTGGGCAATGATTCGATCAAAATCCTCTTCATTGAGCTCAAACTCGTGGCTGACGCTAATTTCCTGACTGTTTCTGTAAAAGGCAGTAAAGGTTTCGTCATCTGGGCGGGGCACTTGAACGCGGCTACTGCTTTTGACTACGCCCATCGTTACATCGCCCTCTCCTAATGAAAAAAATCCAGGAAAATGAGATATTTTATAAAGATGGAACATCTTAACGCACCTTTGGTGTCTTGTGCAGACAAGGACCGCCCAAAAGGCGTCTCTAGTTGCGGTAAAGAGGGCGTGGAAGGCGAAGAACTGCTTTCTGACGCATTTTTGCTCCGGAAGACCAGCAATCGAGGCGTTTTTTTGGTTCTAGGGATCAGCGGACTGCCTTCAGGGACCAAAACAGGCGTGGCGGGGGTAATTTCCTTGTCGATAACGCCCGTAGCCTGCGCAGGCATACTCCCTAACCCCATTTTGCCCGCTACGGTAAATCGCACTGCGTCTTTTTCCCCTACGCGGTGTTTCCAACCGATCTGGGCCGTTTCCAGTTTGGATAAACGATCCGCAATGCTCTTCGGGCGCTCGTCCTTGCTTCCTTTCTACAAAAACGACCCCAAATCCATCAATCTCCTTCCTGTAATTCAATAATCCACGCTATTTACCTTGATTTTCTCTCGTAATCGAGGAGATGGAACAGATTCCGGGACCACTAACAGCTCTTCCGGTTCAGAGTCTTCCGTTTTCATCTTCGGAACGCGTTTTTTCCATTCCGTTTCCCCGCTCTTCTGCAACGAAGACAACCTAGGGTCCCCCAGAAATGAAAATATAAATTTTTATAAAAATTCATTTAAGAAATATAAATCTATAAGTGTTGCAGACCAAAATGTGAAGTGTTTGACATAAAGAAAGTATGCGAGACAAACAAAGGATTGTTTTCTGCATAAATTGGATGCTCGAGCACAGAACTGGACACGTAACAACTATAAAAGTGGGCTGAATGGGGGAAAAGGAATGTCGAGCACGTGCACAGACGGTTAAGGGGGTAATTAGACTAATTAAGGCAATCCAAGACTGGACAATTGAGTGACCACATGCGACGCAATAACACAAGAGAGGGAGAGATGAGATGCAACGGAAACGACAAGAAATTCGTGTTCCCATTTTCTTTTTTAGAAGTATTGTACCTTTGGACTACTTGGCCCGGTTGATTGTTGGCACTCTCTTGATCCTGACCAATTGGGGTCTCTAGCCTAATGAGATCCACGAATCATTAACTATCATCGACCTTAATTCGCTTCTTTCTCCTTTCTTTTTCATTTTTAGATAATTTTACATCCATTTTACAAACTCTCGGAACGTACACACTATATTCCCGACACTTTGGGGAGGAGGCGGGGCTTATATTACCTAATGCTGCCTACTTCATAACTTAAATGCAAAAAATACGAATTCATTGTTGTGGGTACGAAAACTTCTCTTCTTTTCTATATTTTTCTTTTTTTCTATTATTAAAAATATAGAAAAGTAAACAGTATATACGGATACACGTTATACGGATATACGTTTTATTATAGTATATACAGTATATAAGGATTAAGTAAACTTCTAAATCGGGAATATTCCGCGTCTTCTAAGTAGGATAGGCTTAAAATGCTTTCTATGTGAACACTTTATTCCCAAACATGATTTTAAACTGTCTTGAATGAAAACTAAGAACGCAAGTCTCAAATTCTCTGGCTTTACTACAGCATTGCCTTATCCGAACTCGAAAAATATGAAAATTATGCGTTAGAAAGTAGCGAAGGCCTAGAATTTCCTAATGTTCGATAATTTTTAGCATGCAGCTTTACTATTAACGCAAATCTACCGAATTCCCAACTTTCCGCTTGGCTTTTATACGTTTCCATCCTTAAAACTCAAAAAACCATAAATGCTGTTATCCTTTCTAAGTAGGCGGGGCTTATATTGCCCAATAAATTTCCCACAAAAGGATTCTAAGTAAAAAAATAAGAAAATTAGCTAACACAGTTTTCGATACTCTTTTCGGTATTTTTACCGAAATTCATCTTAAAATGCACCAGTTTCCTCTTCTTTTAAAAGAAGAATAAATAAATAAAATGAATTGATAAACAAATGGTTTATGTTTACCTCTCGGCCAAGGAAACGCCCAATGTTTCTTGTTCAGATCGTTTAACCCCAACACTGTTGTTCGTTTGGGCTTCCAAACGTTGCAATCGTTGTCGAACTGACCCTGTGCGTACAAACGCCGAAATTTCCGACACTTCGCTATGGCAGACCACCACTTTATCCTGTGTTTTGGAACAACTCGAAGAACTGGAAGAAGAACTCACTGCTGCTCCGTCCACGGTCATCTGCTGGCTACAAATAAACAAAAAACGAAATGAAAATGACGAAACGATGAAAATGAACAAAATTCACTTGAAAATTCCCTTCCTAGTTCAATAAACTCCTAAACAAATAGCGCAAGAAAGCCAGTGAATACCTTTTTGGATGATTTCCTAACCAACTTTTCAACTAACCAAAAGGCTTTCAAAATCAACAACAAAATAACAGAGCAAGTTCCCAAAATAACACCTTGGAAAGCGAAGCTGCCTCTTCGCGTTTGTGTTTGTGTGTGTCGCGTCGCACCTTAAAAATAAAACCCAGCTCGCGCAAAATTTCTCTTTCTTCCTTATTATCCATTCGTCTTTACCCATTTCTTATTCGTCTTTTCCTATTTTTCATTCGATTTTTCCTTTGCTTTTTTAGACGCCAAACCCATTCTTCCTGACTCACATATGCTAATTTACCTAATGGAAAAGATGGAAACGGAAACACCTAACCTGTTTCTCATCTTTTTCTTATTTTTTTATTTTGTGTTAAAGTAAATACCCAAAGAAAGATGAGCTGAGAGATAAAATTATCACCGGATCCGGCCAGAACAGGAAAAAGAAAATAGGGGAAATTCCTAATCTTCCTCCCCCCCACCCCTTGCTCTATTTCCTAAACATACATAACTTTCTCCCGGTACCACGCATCAAAGTTCCTTTAACACGCTTTTTCAATATCACGCGTTAATACTTTTAGATCATTTTGTATAATTTTAATATAATACATTATAAATAAAATAGGAATTTGAAGAAGAATTTGCTGTGAAAGATATTAAAAATTTTCGATCCTAAGATTAGACAGAGGAGGCGGGGCTTAGCTTGTTCTGGAATTGATCCATGAATTCTTAAGTATCAATCTATTCCGGTACTCTCATTACGTTCCGAAAAAGAAATGAGAACACAAATTAAATTTGAATTTCAAACGAAGTAATAAAGAGAACAGATGTGCTCTCTTGCAAGCCTCAGGCGGAGCTTGACTTAGCGATAAAACATGAAATTAATTAAGCCTTTTTCTCTTCGGTCTTCTTTTCCTGCTTTCTACACTCAAAAACCCAAAACAAATTGGACCTTAAAAGAAAATGCGCTTCATCTCACTTTCCTTCAAAGGGACAGAGCCCATCTTAATCAAATACATCATATTAAGGCTCCCGTATACCTTAGCTTATTGACGGGAAACAGTCACAGATGGCACTGATGTTTGTTATTGTTTCGCCATATACGTTCTCCGGATTTAGTGACAAACGTTTGTAATGTACCCCTTGTCAAAAATGACACTTTTGTGTCATTTTTGAACAAAGAATTTTGTTTTTTCAGCTAATGGAGTGAAAGAAAGTACAAGTTTTAACAATTCTCTAAACTTTCTCCCTCTTCCAACCCCCTTAGTTCCCTTTTAAATAACCTCATTTGCATAACGATATAAAACTAAAAGATTATTCAATATATAATTCATTATAAGAGCATCAAAATGTGAAACTCTCAAAATTAAATCCCTCCAAAATGATATCGTAAAACTAATAAAAAAAAGCTTTCAAGCGAGCGTGAAATCCATGAAAAGGGGGCGGAGCCTCTAGTATAACGTACCAAAAATAAGTCAATCCAAAAATAACTTAAAAAAAAAAATCCCCCCAAAAATCAAGAGGTTGGCTTCGTAATCCCACTTAAGCCATGACATGAATTTATCGATCCTTTCGACTCCCCGAGTGTTTGCCCTCGAGCCATTCAAGCCCCCCGCCCCTATTTCTTTTTTCTTGTTGAAAGGTTAAAATTAATCTACGCTGCTCTGGTAATCAAATCCTTCCCCCTCTAAAAGCCTTTTTCCTTTGCTTCCCTATATGCTTTTAGATGCTTCTTTTTTGAGAGAAAATAAGGAGGCAAAATAATAAGAAGAAGAAAAAGAAAAAAAATGATTTTATTCTTTTACTTGCTGTATGTTTGTTCTTCCCGTATGGTTTCCTTAGAAACGATCGTCAGTGCATGCTGCTGCTGGTTTTGTAGCTTGGCTGCTGCTTCAACGGAGAGCAATTTCGATACCAATTCACTGGGCGTTAAATCCTCGGAGCTGGAAGCTGAGCTCGCGACGCGTTGTTTACTACCAAAGTCGGACTCAGCTTTGAGAATAGATCGCAGCTCTTTAGGCTCAGGAAGGTCGTAGCTGGAATCTTTCTTGAGCATACTGCGCAGGCCAGAGGGCGTGGCTCCCTCCTCAGGGGTCGATTCTTGTGCCGCACCAACACGATTTTGGTCCTCCTCGGTTTTCCCCGCCAAAACTTTCGAAAATGGCCAAACATTATTTTTTACGAACTTTATTCATCAAATTAATTCATTGAAAAATAATTTTTAAAAATTAAAAAAGCGTTTTTTCCCCAAGCAAAGCAAATAATTAGCCACAAGTTAAGTGCCAAAGCGTGTGTACAGACAATCCCTAATTAAAAGCCTTTCAAACGAAGCTTTTGAATACATAATGAATTCAATTTTTCGCGTAATTAATTCCGCGTTTAGCTTCATGTTTAATTTGAAGAAAAGGCGATTTGGGCAGGGGGCGGGGCATAAACTGGCGCAGATTACCGGCGGAGATAAATGGGAAACCGAACCTGATGCTTCGGGAACCCGAGGAGCTGAAATGGGACTCAATTGATGAGTTTGGGCTTGCGAAACTTCATCAGAAGTGACGGGTTGGGTTTGGAAACGCGAGGGAAGGAGTCGCCTACGCCGGACCGGGGCTGGGAGGCGTGGCAAAGCGGAAATGGCCACGCCTTCTGCTTTCTGCAGGAAGAGCTGGACCCGTTCGGCCAAACTGAGCTTACTCGGCTCTTCGTCGCTGTTCCCGTCTTGAAATATTGGAAAAACCGTTCATTTCCCGCCTTTTCTTATTCAAATTTGAATTTCCCGCTTTTATAATCGAATACGATCTAACTTGTATCGATTTTTTGGGTAATATTATGAAAATAGATTTAAAATTGACACACTCGGTTGTACTTAAACGTGCAAAATTAAGAAAATCAATCATTAGAAGAACTATCAATGAAGGCATGAAACCTATAGAATCAATGATTCGAAGATTCTAAAATCGTACTAGAATCAATGGATTCTTTGAAAAAATATCTACAAATCTGGCTAAGGTGCAATGTGTTAGTGAAGCGGTGATTCTCTCCTTGAGAATCAAAGATAAAAACGACTCTAAATACAACTACGGAAGAGGAAGACTTGGAATCATAGATCTTACCAGGATCTCGAGGCTCAACAGCGGGTTTGGTCGTTTCGTCTGGAGAAACAATCGACGGTTCATTTGGTGATTCTGATTCTGACGAGTTTTTGGCGGAATCGGCAAAGATTGCCGCATCGCTATCACTTTTGGCGAGTTCCTGACTATGAACGAAGTGATTCATCGCTTCGGTAGGCACTGCATGATACGCTGGTCGTTCCGGCTCAAATTCCGGTGTATGCGACCGCGATTTAACTGATTTGGTTCGCTCAAACGGCGATCCCGCATTCCGCTCCATGAAATTGATCCGATCCGCTACGGATAGCGGTCGTGAATCAACGATTCTGGCCGGGGAACTATCCCGATCGAAGGCCCGTTGCGATCTCAGAATCGGCGGATCTTCGTTCTCTGATTCTCGAGTGGGCGTGGCCGCCCGTTTCTTCAAAATACTCACTGGCGGCACTGATTCTGCCGATTCTTGCCACTCCTGGGGCGCTGCTGCGGCCGCCACAATGGGCATAAAAGATGAATCGTTTTCGTCCTCGATTTCAATGGATTTCCGCGGTGATTTCAGAATCGATCTTCGCCGGTCCTCGTGTTCATCATCTGTGCTGGCTTTCTTCTTAAGAATCGGCTTGGGATCACTAAGAATCTCTTCCATACTCCCTCGTTTCTTCAAAATCGGCCTAGGATCGGCCGATTCGCGCGAATCTTCGTTATGATTCCTTCGCTGGCTCGTTTTCCGCTTCAGAATCGACTGTAGAGGATCAGACGGCGATTCGGACCTTAGCTCCACCTCCTCCCGACTGCTTTTTCGTTTCAGAATCGATGAAGTTGTGCCTGATTCTTCCTGATCTGTCCGATTCTCTTCCCGACTGCTTTTTCGCTTCAGAATAGACTGCGGCTCGGTACTGGACGGTCGTTCAATCTCCAACTCTTCCCTACTAACTTTCCGCCTGAGAATCGACGTTGGCTCGGGCGAATTCGATCTTGACGACGATCTTGATGAGCGCTGCGATAACCAATGTGTTCCCGGCTGTAACGAATCCTCATCAGGATCGTGGCCCGACTCGGTACAAATCCTCACACTGGGCTTCAACGATTCCAGACCACTCGCCTCCGATAAAACTGATTCTTCGTTCAAAATCCGTTTCTTCAGAATCCCATGCACCGGTACTTTGCTCTCGATCAGTTCCTCCGCTTGCAAATCACTATTACTCGACTCTACGGCTGCCGGAATCACCGGAATCGCGGGACTCGCCTCTTTAGAATCTTTTGGAACGTTAGTGCTTCTTAACCGATCCACTCGAGCGAATGTTTGCTTCACATTCGCGGTCAACGCTTCGATTCTGGCTGTCAAATCGTCTGATCGCTCGCTGTTCTTTACAGTGGGCGTGGCTTGCGCTTCCACTACCGGCTGCGCTGGTAATTCTCCGTTGCTGGTACTGGCACCTACAGGAGATATTAACGTACGAATCGGCGGCGGTTCTTCAGCCACTGATTTCCGGAAGAAGGCGGGGCTTGACGATTGTACTGTTTGCCTTAACGAAGATCGCAAGTGAGTCAAAGAAGGGGGAGGAGCGCTGACTGGTAAAGGCGAAGGATTCTTGCTGTGGATGGAGGCCTTATTAGCGGGCGAAATGCTCGAAGACGCCATATCCGCCGTCGATTTGGGCCGATCCAAGTGACTCGCTTGAGTATTGGTTGAAATCTTTCGTTCCGTTTTACGCTCCAGGCTTGGAGAAGGCTCGGATTTAGGAGTAGGCGTGGTTAAAGGCTCTCGACGTCGCCTGGTTTTCTCCTCTACAGAAACGAAAGACAAACTAGTTTACTATCGCGTTTAACCATCGATAGTTAATCGATACTAATAATCGATCACCAATCGTTTTCGGTACCAATGGAAGTGAATTTAGTAGAATTGCCTCATCATTAAGAATTGATTATTAAGATACTCAGTCGATATTACTAAAGTGTCAGTAGAGCACATAGATTGCGATAGTAATAGCAAAGGAGCTGATAAAATTTAGTGGAATTAAGCCGAACGTAAACATCGCAAGGTTAAGAATCGTTTCTTATCCTGAATAATCGACATCGGTAATCTACAGCAGAGTAACATCAATGCGAGTGGAAAAGAAAATGGAAGAATTTACAGGGTGTTAAGGCTAAATTGAACCTTATCCTTAACAATCGATAGTAATAATGGAAATAATCGATAGTCTATGGATTTTTGGATTATAATGGGAAATAAATGAGTGGAAATTAGTATAAATCAGTACAATTAATCAAGCTATTAACACATAATTAACCAAATTAATTTGAATAATTAACAAATAAAGTTAGCAAATAATTAAAACAACTAGGTAATTAATAACCTAGTTATTTTAATTAAAAAATTAACCGAAAACTAAGTTAACTATAATTTTTTTAAATTACGGAAAACATCTATAAATTAAATGAACCTTTCATGTAAAGTAAATTTAAGCCACGCCTACTGTAAGCAAGACATCAACAAATCCTGTGTTTAGAGAGGGAGTGAAATCTTGTTGAACTTCTAAAAGGTCCAAAACACAACGGTCTCAAGAAAGTTGTGAGTCAGGTTTCGTGAAAGAAGGTCAAGGCGAAAACAATTGATGGATGAGGGCGAAAAACCAACGCAATAAAAGGCAAGAGAGAGAAACGAGAAAAAAAAATTCCAGACAGACCATAACGCACCATATGTGGGCAACAATGTTAATTAAGCTGGTGAATTCACCAAATCTGGCCTCCCAAAAATTATCTCCTTTAGTCTCCTTTATGACGTCACGTCAGATAAATCTTCTATTTCAAAACTCGTCTCCTTTTCAACTAAAATTACCCATTTTTAACTAGCCCAAACGCCCCCTTTTTTAATTCCTTAAGTCAATTTTAATCCAAATTAACATTTAGCCCCGCCCTTAAAAATATTTTCGACAATTTTTAAACCCTTGCTGAGTCACGTATGTGGAAGCTGTTGCTCGTCCCCGTCATCCGCATAATTAGCCACCGGAAAAGACGACAGGTGTGCCAGGATGCAACGAGCCACGAAATAATGTTCCAAAAATGCCACGTTTTTAGCTCCACCCACTTCCCTCTTCACAAATCTCGCTTCACAAATCTACTTAAAGCCCTAAATATATAAATAAAAAATCCTAAAATAAAACAAATCCCTTAAAATAATCACTTTAAAAATACTTCGCCAAAAAGAAACATCTTCACCATTTTTTAAGAAACTGTAAGCCACGCCCTCTTTACTTAAACCAGCTCTGTAGAACTGAACGAAAGCAAAAGCAAAATCCGTGTCAAATCTATGCAAATTTCCTCCCCTGAAAAAACCTGTTAGGTGCGAAACGATCGCCAAAGGGGCGGAGCTTAGATGGTGTAAGCTTACACGTGAGAGGTATGAATGTATGAATCCTCCTGCTAAAAGCGTCTATGACGTAAATCAGGTGCCATGTCTTAATTTCGCTCTTTTATTTCATTTTTTTCTTGTACTTTAAACTCCAAAAAAATCCGCAGAAATTTTGATTAAAATCTGTTGAAATTTTTCAAATTTCTGCTTCAACTTCTTACTTAAGAAAAAGTGCAATAAAGGACGATGCAACTCCAACAAGGTGAGACATTTGGCACATTTGGAACAATTGGAGAACAAAACACACCATAAACAGCGTCTTGAAGAACAGTTATTGATTGGCTTAAATAATCCGACTATTCTGGGCTTAATTTTTTCTTTCCATGCGTTCGAGCCACGCGAAATTGACACAGATTTTCAACTGACGCTATGTGCACTCTGTACGCCGTTTCCAGGCAGACTGCCACGGTTGGCAGAGTAAACGTAGCTCTTTGGGAACTGCATAGTTTATTGACTGCGTGGGCCACCAACGCAAGTCGAAAAAGCTTCGGAAGAAGTTATTTTTTATTCATCTTTTTTTTTAATTTTATTTAACGACGAGGGGGAAGGCACTTCCTGGAAGTCCATTTCGGTGGGTGACCAGGTGAAATATAACGAAACTGGTCTATTATTAACATATAGAGGTATACCTTTAAAAAAAATTGTTAGGAAATTTTTCTTCTCAAAAGACCAATAATTACAAAGAACTTTAAATGCAATTCAATTGAAACCGAACTTAAATTGCTTCGAATTACAAAGAAAGATCAATAAAAGGCAAATTATGGAATTTTTTCTCCTACTTTAAAAAAAAGATTATCTGAAATTTCTTACCAAAAAGACAAGGTAAAGACGAAGAAAACGCACAAAAAGGACAAACACTGAGTAAACTCTAACTGTGTATGATGTAAAATGATAAAAAGGAGTGAAAAATAGACAAGAAAGAGGTAAAAAATATCCGAACTTTCTTATAAAAAATACAAGGTAAAGACGAAGAAAACTCACAAAAAGGACAAAAATTTAGTAAAGTTTTAACTGTGTATGACGTAAAATGATAAAAAGAGGTGAAAAGTAGACCAGAAAGGGGTAAAGAAGGTATCAAGGTGATGTAAAAGGGGAGGGCGAGACAGGAACGGGGCTTTTAAAGGCCGAATGAGAGCATTATGCGCTCCTATGAAGGCCAAGGCCGGAAATAATGTCTGTAATAAAGCTTGTATGCGGGTGGTGACATACAAAGAAGAGCAGAGAGAGCTCGAAAGCTCCAGAGCGTCTTATATGGCGTTTCTGGGGAGGTAAGAACCACAAGTCTGGCTAAGTTCTGGGCCAAAATCAATTTCTTGCGCTCCAAACTTGGCACATCTTGGGGACTTTTTGCTATTTTTTTTTTACTTAGAAATATTACGCTTACAATAATAGGGTCTTAAGAATATAATGCTGTTAATGTCCTTTTCTTTATATCTTAAGTAGTTTTTTAAATAATAATTATACAGTATTAATGATAAATGAAGGTACCGAGCGTCGTTAGACGCAAGCCGAACTAATCGGACGAGTCCCGTTTAGAAGAAACGTTCGCTCGCTTGCACTTTCATTATTCGTTACTGCGGCGAAGGAGGACTGCGGGTACAGTACAACAGGCTGAAGTAACGCTACGAGTTCGGGGACTGAATCTTAGGGGCAACAACAGTAGCTTTTTGTGCTGGACGTTGACAAAGGCATTAACATTCTAATTCACTTGACCTTTTGCAACATATTGAAAAACTAAAGTTCGCTTCTGACAAGAACTTGAATTGCTTGGCATTATGCTTAGAAGCTTTTTAAAGGTTTTAATTAACTTTAATGGGCAATAAATCAAGAAATAGATATTTAAACCCCTTTAAAATGCGATTTTAAACCTTGAACTATCTTTCGCCCCATTTCGCAAATTCCTAGTTCACTATTCCCCAAAACGATTATACCAATTTCATGCAGATGCATGTCCGCTACATTACTGTCAAAAGCTTTTTCCTCAAACGTCCTTCAATTTACAACAATAGAATAAAACAAAAACCGTATTTCAAACATCTCGAAAAATTTCGAAAATCCTATTAAAAAACCATAATTTTCTTGATGATTTCGATTTTGCAAATTTCTGGCTAACGTTACGCGCAAAAACGGAAAGCTGTATACAAATGACACATGTCCCCTACTTTACTGTCAGAAGCATTTCCTCGGTTCCACAACATTTCGCTCGTAAAATCGCACATCCCCAGACAACCATTACTCGAAAACATTAAAAAAGAGAACAAAAAGGCGTGTAAAAAATCCACTTACCAACAGAATAACTGGATTCCTCTCTCGTCGTGCTCGACACTTGCTCTTCTGTATGGGCTCGGTTCAGGTTCGATTTCCGTTTGGTGCTTTTGTCCTTTTCTCGTAATCTTGCCGCATCCGGACGCAGAATCACTTCTTCCCCCCCTCCTTCGCTCTTTCCTCCCACATCCGAGGACAATGCAGGTGGCTAGACACACACAAAAAAAATACAAATAAATAAAATTACAACACTGGATCCCGCCAACTCCCTTAGCTCCTCCTTCTTCCCTTGAATTTCCACAAAGGAGAGGAAAGCAAAAAGAAAAACGCATAAATTAAGTACCGTAATTCTCCGTTCTTTGATATCCGAGGAAGGGGGTGTGTCCAAGGACGTTTTGCGACCTCTAGCGCTCCCCATTTCCCCCACAGATCTCTTCCTAAAGCTTTCTCTCTTCTGTCCGTCTACAAAAAAGAAGAAAAAACACGAAATTAAGACGTTTTATTAGTAAAATCTTTTTATTTTTTTTACCGCTTTTTATTTCTTGCGGGGAAATAGACAGGTTTTGCGTGCCAACAGCAGCGGCTGCTCGTAACCTGGAGGCTCGATTGGGCCGTACGAGGCCTCCTAAGGCGATTTCCTCTGAACTCTCCCGTTTTATGAACCGTTTAACACCTCCGGCGACCGGCGAAGGCGATTTGGGGGCGCGGATCACATTATCCTGGGCCGAATCGCCCAAAGTGACGTGATTCTTCTCCAACGACCCGTTTTTGGCGGCCAGGCGAGTGCGACTAGGTTTAAGACGGTCGTGGGACTCGAGATTGTCATCGGAAGACGATAAATTGTCTAAGTTCTTTTGGGCTAAGGATTCTTGGATTTGGCGACGTCGTTCTTCTTTGATCTTCGCGATTCGCTCGGATCGTTGGGCATTGTTAGGGTCCTCTTCACTCATACTGCTGGACACTCGCGAGACACTACTTGAACCAACATAAAAAAGACATGTTCTTCAATTAGTTCTTCATAATTTGAATAAACTAAACGTAAATAAAAAATAAAAATTCAAATTCAATTAATTAGAGAAAATAAATGTTAAGAATTCAAGATAAAAGAGTGAGAGAGAGGGAAATTCCAAAGAAAAAGCCATGCGAAGCTGAGGAAAGCGGACATACGACCACCAACGGATAGGCCACGCCCACGTCACTTTTTTGTTATTTTTTTCGGCTTACCTGTTTGTGACGGAAATTTTGCGTGGATTTTCACGAGTCTGGCTTTGGCTACCTGCGTCCTCGTTTTTTGCATGAGCTAAAGATAGAAAAAAGGAGGATTTTTTGGTGCATTACAATACTCGAAAAACATTCACACTACTCTACTTGAATATTTGCAATTTCTTATTTATTTAATTTTTTAAACATTTCTTATATTTTCGGAATATTTTTTGGCCGAAATTAATAACCCGTAAGAGGCGTTCTGAATCCGCTAAGTATTTTAAGATATGCAACCTACTCTATTTTATTTGTTCCTTTTTTTGGTTTATTTTATTAGATTTTTTTTTTGCAAGAAAATGGAAGATAGTTTTGCTCTCGCTCACTAGATGACAGAGCAACCTGTAGGTCATTTCAAGGTCAAGTGTCATCAAAAAGGACTTTTTCTCGAAACTCCTTTACCTTTTGACTAAGAAAATCGAAGCAAGACACTCTTAAAAAGGGTCTTAATTAGAATCCAAGGGAGGTATAATTAATTAATCCCCGGTCATATTTTTGTATTTTTTTTGCAGAAACTAAAGCCCGTAAGAAGCATTCTTAATGCGCTAAATATACTAAAATATTCAACCTAATCTATTTTAACTTTCCCTTTTTTTTGCTTTCTATTTGATTTTGATTTTGCTTAAATTAAGAATACTTAAAATAAGTCTTTAATAAATTACTTACATTAAAAATGCTCTAGCAAAATACCTTTGTCTAAAAACAATAATTTAACTCCGAACACGTTCGCAAAACCTTTTAAGAAAATCATTTAAAAAAGTCAGGTAAAAAAGTCTAAAAATAAAGCAAGTTTCCCCTACCAAAATCTTCAGATAGTACTGCATGTTGTATACATTTTTTTTTACTACACTAGCGAACCATGAAAGAAAATCCCTTGTCTTGCGTCACTTCCTTTTTCCTCTTCTTGGAGAAAACTCCCATTATGCAAATGCGTTATAAAAGCGATAGCAGTCTCTCTCATCTTATGGGCGTGCTGAACTTAATCTTCGTAAGTACAAAAACAAAAAAACAAAAAAATCTCGAAAAATAACTTCCTACTTGCATTCCATTTCCATGCCCGTGTTACCAAACAACAAGGATCAACGACGTGCCTGTCAAAAACTATGACTTATTATTCACTCGGAAACTCCTCAAACGATAACAGCCATAAGCAGTAACCAGCACTCCTTTTTTTCATCCAAAATAAAATCTCTACAAATGACTTTCCCAGTCCTCTACTATCCATAAGATCCTTACTAAACTCGAAAAGTCATTCACTTCAAGTTTTGGCAGGTTTATTTCGAGTTCAGACGAATTAAAAAGTAAAAATATAATACATGGAATAAATAGAATAAAAAGAATAAATAGACAAAAATAAAATCTACTAAAAAGCTCAAGAAGACTAAGATAAATGAAATGAAATCCCCAAACTCACCATTCAGTGTCTCCAAACGGGGGATTTTATCCGGACTTTGGCTGCTCCTCCCTACAACAGACGAGAAAAAACGAAAAAACACCATAAATGATTTGCTAAATGCTGTCTTTTGATAAACAAGGAGAATTTGCAAGAATAGAGCAGTTCTGCACGCTAATCTAACCAAGTTATCAGCCAGCACGTGTCCCCGAAACTGTTTCGAAATGATAAGCCTTAAATCGTTCCAATTCACACCTTTTGGAGGTACTGGGAGTTGAGTGTTGAGGCAATTAGTTCACAGGTGCAGGGTTCTGGGCCACTAAGCGACACTAACGAACGTCAAGAGTCCCGAATGTGGCCACCATTGGGCGTTTTGGGCTCGTTTCGTGAAGCTGAGCGTTTGTAAGACACCACATAGCCCAAAAAAGACTCGTTTTTCCTCTTCAGGCGAGTTTCTGCTCTTTTTCTTTTCTTAACTTTTGCACTCGCCAGCGTTCCAGAGTTCCAGAGCTGGAAAAGTTGCTTTGGAAAGATGCCAAGGAATTCTACGATTACTCCTCAAGTGCTCTGCATCGTATACCTTTTTTCTTTCTCTTTTTATAAGGAGTCTCCTTTTCGAAAGGAGGAAACACTTTGGGTAAATAATTTTTCGCTGAATAACAAATCGCTCGATGGGCGGATATCTTGATTTAGATGACTAAGCGGCAAGGCCGGACTTGAAGCTTGAATGGAGTCTTAAAAGCCAGCTTGAAAGTGGGTCAAATTCAACTTTGGCGATGCGAAACTTTTGACAAGTTGGCTTTTGCACTTTCCTAAGCGAAGATGCATGCTTCAAAACTTCTGAGGAAATTCTAGGCAATTTTGCTACACCTGAGAAGGAAATTTATAACCTGAAGAGAAGTAATTTAAGGAGCTTGCTGGAGGTTTGCGTATGTAATGAATCCGAGTGAAGACGACGCCAGAGCTAATAACTCAACCTCTTCACTGGATTCAAAGCTATCAGACTTGTGAGAGCGTCTTTGGCTTCGTTTTCTCCGCAGTTCTCTCCGCCTTCCAATCTCGTGAGGGCATTATCTTATTCCCCCCCTTTCCAAGGCGTATGGGTGGGCGTTAAAGGACCGGAAATTTGGTTTGCCAACTTTTGCCCGATAACAACTCCCAAACCAACAAATCAACCTTCCTGCTTCCATATAACCGTGAAAACCATTTCCATTCCCAAGACATAACGTATGTTGCTTCCTTCAAATGTTCCAATGTCACCTACGCTGGCGTCGAAACCTGGAACTAACTAACCAGCGCAAAACCTAATCTAAGCTCATCGTAAGCCAAACCTGTTTTTATCATTAGGAATACTGATTTGAAAGGAATACATAAAAGATAAATCGAGACGGAAGCTTTAATTACCTGTAGGAGTTCTGTTTTTAAATTTTCTTTTCATATTTGTGGTTATGACGTCAAAGTGTTTATCGTGGCACACGGAAATAATTTTTAAAATTTTAAAACAGCGTTTCAGGACATAATTATGACGAAAATTAGCATACTCCTGCTCCGTACGGTACTTTCATTGGAACAATCAAGGGACGCTGGTTAGGAACCGAGCGGTTGCCGTGGAGGCGGGGCAAGTTTCTGGGCTGCGAATCGATAACAGAGAAGCGAACTGCGGGCCCAATACGAAATTCCCAATGCGATTTATTCACTAAAAAGCTACTGATGCTTCTGATAATGTCAGGCCAGACTTGTTGCCTTATTACGGCCAGCCTTGGCAAAGGGCGCACGACGCAAGAATGAATAATAAACGTTAGCTAATAAACTGAAAACTGAAGCACTTTTCTGGCTTTGCTATATCGAGAAAGAGTTTTATTCTTGCTCGCTAGATGGTAGGGAGTTTAGTTTTATTCTTGCTCGCCAGATGGTAGAACAAACTGTAGGTCATTTCAAGGTCATGTGCTTTCTCACTTGTCCTCGTAACTCTCGTACTTTTCGACTGAGAAAATCGAACAAGACATATTCTTAAACAGGGTCTTAATTAGAATCCAAGGGAGTATAACTAATTAATTCCGGTAAAAAGTCACCTGAATAATTCAATATAATTCGCATAAGCAAATACCAGCCATAGATCTCACTTAACTTTCTAATGTAGATTCTAGAAAAACGTACACTTTTCTCCCAACAAACTCCAGTACAACCAACTGTTGAACTCAGACTGACCAAATCCATAAAACATTCCAACATTTCCCCCCAAAAAAATCCGAAAACCATATGTCCTCCCCCTTTCTGCTCCACTAATTGCCCACAATTCCCACGACCACACTCGCCTTCCAATATAACATATACTTTATTCCAATGGCACTCGAATTACCAAACCAAAAAAATCGTTGTTTTTCTTAATAAAATACAGGAAACACAGTTAACCGTAACTCATGGCACCGAAACCTCGTTTTTTTAAACATATATATATATAAAATAAGTGACTCTAGGAACGATTTTCACACCAATTCGAAGAAAATGGCCGCCATTGCTAAAACAGCCAACAACAAATGGGCTGCAGTGCCCCAATCTAACCCTACTAAAAACGTAAAACAAGCCAACAAACAACACGAGGCAAGCACATCCGCCAGAAAATCGTTAGTGCGAACATGCTTTAGTTTCACACCACGCATACCTTTAGGCGGTATCGCTAGATGGCATCCAATGTGTCCAACGGGTTCGGTTTGGACCGCCTCAACCTGCGCCTTAACCATTTGGCGCTTGTTTATCCCAAGGATTTGCTGTATCTCCTGACCGCCACAGGACATGTCGCTGGTATCGGAGCTGCAGGGTGAGGGCATGCGCGGTTTGAAGACCGACGCTTGTCCCGTCGAAGGTTTGGGCGGTAACGGACGGATTTCTTTAGTTTCCGGACGCGAATGGGGTTTCCGCCAGGGGACGGCGTCACTTACGGTTGAATCTGCCTCCGTTAGTGCGTTAGACGTGGCGGTTAAGTCTGCAATGAGGTGATCTAGCTTCTGACTGGCTTCGCGCATGAAAAACTCGTCGACTTCGGAGGTTCCGGAGGGGTTGTCACTGTTGAGGTGATGTAGATCAGGGTTCGACCGGGACAAGAGGGCGGATTTGGGAAAGAGGGCCGCTAACGCTGGTGTCCGAGTCTGGGAATCCGCCACAAGGGTTTCGGTGCTAGTTCCTGAGGGGTTTTCGTTAAGACGGGCTCGTTCTACCCAACTAAGGCCGGAGGAAGTTTCGTCCTGCGAACAGTGAAGGCCGTTCCAGCGACGCCACTCGTTACGGTGTTTGACGGCCCGTGGCGTTTTCCCATGACTCATGGGATTGGCGCTACTCCCTGCCTTCTCTCCTACCGATTGCATGTTGTTTACCTCGTCAAGGTTGGTCAAGGATTGTGCTTTATCCACGGTCTGCTCCAAACCTTCGTCCTGGAGCTGTTCAAAGTCGGGTTCGTTGCCGCCACCAGGTTTCATGGACTCTTTTTTGATCAAGAAGGCTATGTTCGCCGACAAAGACCGCACAGCGCGCCGTTTACGCAAAGTCATGGTGGAATTAGTGGGTTGTCCATTTCCTGCCGCTTCTAGTAACTCGTCTAGTTGATCCATGTTGACGCCATTCGGAGGACTGCCGCCCGGTTGACCCAGAACTGGGTTTAGCCCGGAATCTTTCCGTAAGTTACGGTAGGCGAGATCGTCTTTCACGAGGTCGTGGTGTTTCATGGCTCGGAAAGAGGACCGGTAGCGATCCGTGGGAACGGCGTGAAGGTAATCACTCGTGGCGGCCGCTGTTACGGGTCCTAAGGGAATTCCGAAAGGAGGCTGAGGATCAATGATCCTCATGGAGTTGGCTTGTTTCACCGACCGGTTTACCAGGTCGTCTTGGACGATGTCCGGTTCATCCGGGAATCGGATATCCTCCTTGGGTCCACTACCACTGGACGGAGTGGGCGTAACCGACGGGGAGACCAGGAGGTACGAACCCGTTAACGCTAGCGCGGAACTCGCGTCCGGTTGCGCATGATCACGTCGCTGCAGTCTTCGCAGCGCCATATCGTCCGCTACTTTATCTGGAACGCCCGACCTCCGTAACGAAGGCGCCCTTACGCGATTGCGTTGGTTGGGGGAAATGATGGACTCGAACGATCCCGAAATGCTCCAATTGTTAAGGGTATCCAAGTCCGAGTTTACCCCGTTTGGGGTCAAGAACTCGGCGCCGGAACCCGACCCTGAACTTACCGATGCTACGCTGGTCCTTGCTTGCAGCTGATGGACTGTTGGTAAGTCCCGCCGTTCGGCCCGATCCAGCAAATCTTCGTCACTCAGATGTAAACTCTGGTAGATGGCTTCGAGTTCGCTGATCGCCTCCTCCAAGTTGGCATTACCGGTGGGTTTCATCTGAACCAGGTCTCTTACGTGGCCGCCGCTGACAGGTTCGGCCGGTTTCCGGACTCTCTGAAGTAGCGGCGGGGATTCACACACACTTGGCAAGTTCCTGGGACTAAATAATCGACTCTGCGCTGTCTGAACCATCGGTAGACTCGGCGGATCTTTGTGTATGATTGGACTGGGGGCTAAATCGGACAGCGCGGGACTACTTAAAGAGCTTAACGACTCGGCTGTTCCCAGCAACAGTGGCGTTAAGGTGTTCCGCGGCGGTAACCACGGTTTACTATTGGGAAGAGCACTGTCCGAGCGGTGAACTTGATGCAGCTCCCGCTCGCGACTCTTCCAGAAATCGGACGCGCTCCGCCGAACCGACTCGTTGGTCTGCCGGGTCGGTAACGGCGGCGTCTCGCCGTTTTTGCTGGGAACTGGGATTAAAGGAGGGACTCCCCCGGCTACTGCCGGCGACCGTGTCGTCGGTCGAGGGAAACTGAGCTGAAGTTCGGACGCCGACCGAGCTGATCCTCCGTTAGATCGCTTCGGGAACAATTGCGGTGGACTTCGGTCGAGGATTATGTGACCTTCCTGATCCACGTTATGGTAATCTCGCTGCATTTCGCCGAACGAGTAAGACGTGGGTCGTTCCGCCATTTGGAGGAGATAGGAACGCTGATTCGGGTTCCGGGGTGGGGGTAAAGGAGGACTAGGGGCACTTCTCTGTGCCAGTTTCTTAAGTACCGCGTTACTTTCCTCGGCATTGAGAACTGGCGACGCTGAGGACATGTTTCGTTTCGCGGTGGGTACCGCACCGCCGTTACTACCCGTCAAGTGACTTTTGATCATGGAACTCGAGAGCACAGGTAAGCGGACATGGAAAACTGGGTTTACATTATTGCTACTCCCGTCCCGGGAGTCGTGGTTATACGACAGGGCATTACGGGACAAAGCCGGACTAGGCGGAACGCTCGACTGGGACGAGGACGCTTTGCGTAACACGACCGGTGACTCGAACTCGCTCGTTTCTTGGTAGACTACCGTTGCCGCCCACTTAGGGCCGGCCGACTGCGGCGGTTTCTTCACCGCCGCCGGCGATTCAGACTCTCTACCGTGTTCAATATTGGTCAACCGACTGTCGACCATCTCCCGCGTCCGTAGAACGTCGTCATCTTTGGATTTTCGCTGTAAATACCTTTCTGTGCGGGCGGACCGAGTTCGGCGAGTGATGGTACTACTGTCCTTACTTGCTAGACTATCCTGACTCCGGTAGCGTTGGCTACTCGTCAGCGATCCTTGCGCCGAATTGGAATCTTCGTCCGAACTCGAGTTGGCCTTCACAGAACCGTCTCGTTTGGCGGCCGCCCGAGCCAACCGAGCCTCTCTACGCTCTTTTCTCAGCGCTAAACCGGACGCGGTCGTCCCGGCGTCTACGGAACTCGTGGAACCCGCGTTACTCAGCCTCGACGATCCCAAACCGGGGGAGATCGCGGGAAAGGGTCGTTCCCTCGGGGTGGTCGGGAACGTGGGGGACTGTGCTACGTTGGTCTGGGAGCTCCACATGGGTTTGGCGGGCGGTAAGGGGGGCTGACCCAGCCTGGTGGGTTCGGATTGGAGGTTCTGGATGGTCAAACTTACCGAAACCGCCGGCGAGGGCGTGGAGCGCGGTAACGGACTGTTGTAATAGGGCTGGGAAACGAAGACATTTTGCTCCGACGCCCGCGACGTCCGAATGGCGTCCGTCGGAACTCTTCTTACCGGCTTTTCGGCTTCCTTTTTCGACTTCCGTCGCGATAAGAACCCTAATTTGGGCGTTTGGATCGTGTCTTGATGTTCCGATTCAGATGAACTGTCTTCCGAACCCTTTTTCTTATGTTTCCGCAGGAAGAAGTTCCCGAAACCCCATTTTTTCTTGGCGGGCGGGGCTTGTCGAGACGAAGAGACGGTCGGTTCTGCCTTGGGGACAGTTCCTCCATGTTTCCGTGGTGGTAAAACAGGTTGATCGGCGGATCGCTGCCAGTTGGCGTAGTTGGGGATCCAGGGCGGGTGCATGGTACGCGGAGGGAGGACCGGAGCGGCGGCCGGGGTGGTGGGTGGGGCATTATTACCGTTCGGGTGTTGGTTATAATTGCGATACGCGTCATGAAAGCCTCTTGCGTAGCCTGGTAAGCTGGAGGATTTCTGCTTCGTTTCCGGAGGAAGGAGAACGGCGGGTTTGTAGCTCATGTTGTCTGGCGGGACAGTGGGCGTGGCGTAGGGTTTGGCTCGGATGCCGGTCGTCACGCTCTGCAATTGCAAAATAAAAATTTTCTTAAAATTTATAATCACTAATTTCAATCTTATCAATAGAATCATAAATAAAAGGTCAAAAGCGGGAAGGATGGGAGTTGGAACCATGACGCAGTATTCCCTTCTCTCAAGAGATGACTCTGCATGCTTTACACGGGGTTATATGACCGCGCATCCCCCGCGCGCAGGAAAACACGCAAAAGTGAACCGACGATAACTCCGAAACTATTCAACCGATTTGAAAGGAATTTGCTTTAAAAATTAGCTCTATAAATAGCCTTTGGGTGACGGTTGAAATGTTCTCACGAAGTTGCCAATTCGGGAATTTAAACTAAAAATTGCAACACCCTAAATAAAACACTCGCGAGCCACACATCTCATCCAAGCTTGCTTTCAAAACAGCTCTAAAAATAAAACCAACCGTCACGGAACCTCAATTTTTGGCGCAGATCACCAGACACCCATGGATCTTTCACAAGTGTGCAAAACGTTACGAGCAACTCAATCTCAAGGTTCGACAACAAAATCTTGGAGCTTGGTATGTCCACTACATTACTGTCACAAGTTTTCGCCAAAAGTCCCAGAAATTCTACCAAAGACTCAGATCCGTCGCCAAGACATCAACACACTTTCTGCACTCCCGAAAGACGCCTTTAAGGATCTCTTAGAGCTTAGGAAGCGGAACGCCCTTCATAAGGGGAAGATTTGTGATGTATGGTTAAGAGTTACAAGGCGTAATCTTTGGCCGCCAGACCCCAAAGCCAGCCTAAATGTCTTCCATCCGGTCTGTCTGCCTCCCACGCCCTTATTTATCCCTTACTTTGCACCACGCCAGCAAAAACATCATCAAAAATTTAGTTTGCGGGAAAACTGTGTAAAACTCTTCGTACCAAACTTCTCCCTAACCACAAAAATTTCTCCTTTTCAAGTTTCCCCCTACATCCACATCATTTGCATGTGCAAACAGACGTCGCCCAGCTACGTCATCTTCCTTCTCAAAACAAACTAAAATTTCCCCAAATTATACAAAAAATACCTTTAAATCATTCCACTAAAATTAATATTCATCGAGTTATCCCAAAAATAACCATAATAAATCAAAAATAATTACAATTAATAGCTCTAATTCTAACAAATATTTAAAAAAATATTATAATAAATATCATAATTATAATAGCAGAATAATAAGCTCCAACACGAAATCAGTGGCGAAATCGAAATTTTAGATCGTGATTGAAGGCGTTGGGAATCTAGTACAAGGCCAACAACCAGCATCCTCTATAAGCTTATTGAAACCCATCCAACGCAACAAGAAGCAGGAATTCAGCTTGTCTGCGTTCAACGCAACAAAATTGACGTTCAATCGCTGGAAAGTTGCCCGAAAATGTGTTCTAATTGAACTTTGGCTCATTTGAAACCAAAACTAACCCGCGAATGTCGTGACATAAAGCTTTTTTTTATAACCAGACACACTTCCCACCGCAATATCACACAAAGAAACTGGCCAAATGTTTTTTGGGACCCAATTTGCAACGGTTTCACTAAAATAACTGAAAAACTGCTGAAATTTCTCTTAATTATTTCATTAGTTGTCCTTTATTGTGGTGGGCAACAGGATCCCAAGCAAGCCAAGTACCCACTCACGTCACATCGTTTACAAAGTTATACTAAAACTAAAGGCGCATCCTTTTGGACGGTTTCGGACCCCAAACAGGTAAAACTCATTCAACTTTGTCATTTAGCGCAACCATTCACCGTAGTGTGTAAGCTCTTTGACGTGTCTTTGACCAACAAGAACGACGAATTCACTGTCCAGCCCTATAGCTTTCTAAAATCACTTTAAATCCCTTTTTTCTTTAAAATACACTTAAATACTTTAAATACTCGAATTACTCGAAATACTAAAAATTCAATATATAATAACAATTATAATACGAAATATAATAATACTCGAAATATTCGAATGACTTTAAATACTCAAATTAATGCCAATAAATTGAAATAAATAATAAAAAAAAATTAAAAATATTTCTAATAAGTTCTCGTGCCTTTTTTATAAGCCAAATTAATTCAGTTAATTGAGATTAATTAAGTTAAATATATTTAAGTATGTTTTCTCTTAAATATGACAATATTTGAAAGCAAATCGACGATATGGAAGTACTACGGGCGAATTTGCACTAATCTCTGCTTCGCATGTTCTTTACTTGGCGTTATTACACTAATAACGCAGGAAATAGAGCACGCCATCTTCGCATCAGTGACAGCAAGTGCAATCATCATAAAAACCAACTAAACCCCCCCAAAATAATCGTGATATCTTTAATAAGTTTCAGGATAATTTTCGTAATAAACTTGAATGAATAATTTGATAACAATTTAATAAGATCTTTCAAGAAATAATCTTAATAACTTGTTCGTTTTCACTTTTCAGGAATTCAAAACTTCTTTCGCGCCGCAATTTTTAAATTCTAATTCAAAATTCTTTCATTCTCAGGGTCACTCTCTGATTTTTTTCGAAGGTTCGTCAGCTAAAAAAATCGAGGACATGAGAACTGTGCAACTCAAAACCAACAGAAAAAAAATTAACGACAATTCCCAGGGGTCCGTGACACGATCCTTCCAGATTTGGCCTTTGACCTCGACACCCATTTGCGGTTTTGCTCGACGCCGGAAAAACCTTGTTACCTTGTCCCTCAAAAGCTTCAAAACCTTCAAGAATCACCCAGTATCCCTGTTCTACTTTACGAAAAAAACGAAAAAATTAAATAAACAAAAATAAATCAAAAACGTTTCAAAATTTTCCATGTCAAGACCAGCTTCCAATCCAAAAGGAATCACGGAGTCTCATTCACTACTCAAAATAAAATTCCCCCAAAAATAACAAAAAATAACTAAACAGAACAAAATAAAAAAATGAAATAAAATCAATAAAAAGAGAGATTAAAAAGAAAATGACGAAGAAAAACGTGGCTAAATACTGGCCTAAAGCCCGCAGCAGTTTAACCAAAACTTTTACTACGGTTGATCCCTTGTTCCACATTTGATTCCCAAACTTTCCCTTACGGGAAGAATCTTAATTACTATACGTCTACCCTTTCTTTTCCCTTTCGCTCATTTTGGGGTCAATATTTCACCAAACGTAAGGCTTACTAGCTTAAACTAGGCATTCCTCTACATTACTGTCAGAAGCTTTTCTATTTTTTTAATCTAGTTTTTAAATATTTTCTTAACTTCTTGAAAATCTCGAAAAGCCTGGCATGCTTTGAAATCTTAAAAATTCCGGAATTCACGAAATTCTCCAAACGTTTTGCTTACCAATGTGTAATTTTATACTAAACTGGAATCATGTACAGACAATTACTTCATTTTAGTAAACTCATTTAGAAATAATTAGTAATTTAGAAAAATCATTGCTAAATGTCATTTAGAAATAATTACGCAACGTACAGTGAATTATCTCTAGATTACTTAATTTGGCTTTTCGGTTTTACCTGAACGAGATACATGATGAATTAATCCAGGTAGCAAACACTTTAAGAGCCGACGAATCAAAGTTATTGAATTTCAAAGAATGGTCAGTAACTTATTCTTCTTCCCATCACTCAGTAAACACGTCTTTCTGCTGCCGGCTCGCAGGTGAGAGTAAATGCACAGTACATGCAGAACGCAGATGGTGAAGGGAACATTGGAAGAACAGGCACCTCACCTGCCCCACAAACTTCCCTTTACCACTTTCTAAAAATCCCCAGAGCAAAAAGTCTTAGACGAATTTTAAAAACAACTTAAAAAAATCAAAATAGCCATAACATTCCCCATATTTTTGTCGTCTTAATCTCTCTTTAACCTCAATTTCCACTTCAATTCTCAAAATAAAAATAATAATAAAATAAACAAAAATAAAATAATTCACTAATAATACAATAATTCAAAAAAGGCATTTTTCTACAGAATTAGACGCGACAAGAAACAAAATACGCTTAATCTTGTAGTTTAAACGAAAACAGTAGAACATAATGTTTTAAGAACACCCCCTGCAGCAACGGATATGATGCTCTCTACAACTAAAACGTTCATCCTTTCCTGGGAAAAAATAACCTAGATCTTCTTCGTTCTGCCAGGCTATGAAGGGTTGTTGGTATAGGTTTTACGTCTTTGGAATATTAAAAAAAAATCGACCTCTTTCTCGACTTTTCACGCATGGGAGACTTTTTCGAACGTTTTTCTTTCTGTTTACAACCTTGGAAACGAGCCCTGAGCCTTTTTTTTGGCGCCTTTTTACCTGAAAGGTGTTCACAGACAATTATCACTAGCCAGGTGTGAAACCTTACAATACGATCTACCTGGTAGGTCCTAAGCCACACCCACATTACACAATACACCCCCAACAACGTCCTATAACGCCACCTTATAGTAAACCTACAATCTATTTTTGTTTTAAAAGGAAGTTTCGAACGTATTTTTCTGAGTGAATTTACATTTCTAAGACATTAGTTTGAATTATTTCCACTTATTAACTATTGGAATTCAAATTTGTAGGACTTTAACTTTAATTATTTCACTAAACGTTCACTAAATATTCTACTTTATAAGCATAAAGGCTGCTGACTGTAATTGAGAGGATGCACCGTCAAATCAAGTCAAATAACAATCCACTAATCTTTCAAACATCGCGATTCCAAATTTCAGTCTTGAAGAAAAGATCAAAATAAAATAAAACGAAAACAGATACCGAAAATAAAATTGCAGAAAATAAATTAAATATACCAAAAATACGCTTGATGTTATTAGACACTTGAGATTTTTGCTATAATTTTACCCTTATTCTAGGAAATTCAATTCCATAAAATTCGCAACTAAATAAATACAACACACCAAAAAATCAATCAATAACAATTTGAAAGTTGGTCAAAGCCTGAAACGAATCGAGTCGCGCTAGGAATCCCAATGACTAATGGTCTTCCAGAAACGTCGCTGATAACCTCCCTAATTTCCCGAAACAAAACTCCCATTTCTAACCACTAAAGCCGATCCGTACACTTTTCCCTCCAAAATTCCCCAAATCCAACGACTTGCACTGAAAACGCTTGCGAAATGGCTTGAAACCCAATTTTCTTCCACGAATTCGCCAAATTTTCTTCCTCAATCCAAAAAGCAGTCAAAACTTACTGGCATTATTCTTTTTGAAACTTTTCAACGCTAATTAACACGTTTTTTTCTGCAATCCAAATCCAAGTTTCAGAAACGCCAAATCCCAAAACACCCAAGCTTCCAAAAGTCGACAATCTAAAAGTGTTGCTTTGTTCTTCAAGAACCGCAAGTCCACGACTGAATAACTTCCAGCAAAGCAAATCAGCTTTTCCAACCCTTATTTCCTCTTGTCTCGCTCTTGAGCACAGTATATAACCCTTATAAACCCTCTAAAACTAAAACCCCTTTTAGTTATACCTGCAGGGGTGCACATTTTCAGGCTAAAATGCAAAAAGGGGTCCTCTCTCGCTTATAAGACCACAATAAGAAGAAGAGGAAGGGGCAAACAAGGGAAAAGAATAAGATGGAGAAGTCTATGCAAATGATTTCAATGTTTCAAACGTTGTTCGTGCCTCGTGTAACGCTCTGAACCCCTCCAACCCCCCTCTTGCCTCTTTTCCATGTTCCTATACTCCGTTTCGGTAGGGTTCCTAGACATATCCCAGGCCTTCCAAATTACAAGTTTACAACTTACGAGTTCAAGTGTTCAATCCATAGCCAACGCTAGAAGCTAGGAACAGTCCAATTTCATTGTTGTCATACCATATAACAGACATGTTTCCAGCAGCAACGAAATAGAAGACAATTGGGCCTTTTATGGAGCAACAATGAAATTCGAGTGCACTGCAACACCATTCTCAACAGGTCCCCTAATAAGGACAGTGTTTCTAACCAACGCAAGTCGAACTGCATTGTTGCTACGAGGAAATTGAGCGCATTTTTAATTGTTGCAAGTTTTACAAACTTACAAGTTAAACGTTTGAGATCCATAGCCACCGCTAGAAGCTAGAAACGGTTCGCTTTCATTGTTGTCATGACCATATAACAGCAAACGTGCTTTCAGAAAGAACGAAGCGCAAGACAATGTGACCTTTTATGTAGCAACAATGAAAATTGCAAATTGAATGCAGTGAACCATCCTTCTCAACAGATCCCAACAGGACAGTACTTGTAGCCTTGCAGTCACAAACGTGAGTTTCGTTGTTGTAAGAAATCTGTAAGAAAACTGTAAGAATCCATCGAAATCTCAACCTTATTTGGTGATTACGGCCCTGAAAAACCTCACTTAAGGCTCCCGTATACCTTAGCTTATTAAGCCTATACCGAGCTAAGCTAGAATACAGCCTGTAAAGTTAAAACGTGCTCCGTTCTTTCAAAACAAGGAAGCTGTGCCTCGAACCAATCAGCTTCATTAGTCCTGCACGTGTAAACACGCGACCTAAATAACATTGCGTCAAAACTCGAAAACTTTTCTCACTTTTCTCACAAAGGGTCCCCCCTTTTACGAGTTCCGTTCCGCTTGCTGCCAAATGATACCTCGGCTCGCTTCTCTCTTGAAATTTAACACAAGTCGGGAATGATGTGTATAGGGATGCTGTATGACGTCATCGCTACACTTAAACCACTTGGGATCGTTTCATTTTCTTTGCCCTTTTCCTTTTTTTTTTTAAAACCGAGTCTTTAACGCCAAGTTCTTCAACTCGATGATGGACAACGAAGAGTGATTTGTAATATTTTTCTTTTATCTCGATCTCCAAAAGGAATATTTTAAAATCTTTAAAAAATCAGAAAATATTTAAGAATCATTTAGACATTTAAAAACATTTACAATATTTTTTAAAAAATATGTAAAAGTATTTTAAATATCGAAAAAAATATTTACAAATATATTTTAAATATTTTAAAAAATATATAAAATGTTAAAACAATAAAAATCAGAAAATAATTAAGAGTAAAACGTCTGATACGTAACTTTGAGTCGAAAAACGCGAAAATTTTAGGAAATCGAAATTTCAAGCAAATGAAACAAGCCCCGCCCAGGGATTCTTTCTAACCCTTTCGAGTCAAGTCATTTATCTTGTCCAAAAGTCTCGGAATGCTCCCAAGATGAACTGCTTTGTAAAAATCCTCCCTAGAAGCACGTGCAAAACTCGGGAGTGAATAGAATATGCGTTGTTCTAAACAGGGGGTAGTGGTAGATGGGCGTGGCCTAAACGTGATCCCCCCCAACCGGTACACCTTTCTTTAAAAATAGCTCCAGACGCTTCTCCTCGACGTCCGTGACGCTTTTAAACCACGTTTTTGGCTCCAAGACAAGATCTGAAACATCTTCCAGCCCCACACACATCGAAAAACCAATGCCTTTGGGCGCAATCCCCCAGTTTGTACCCCTTTGTACCCCCAACACACATCAGCTGCCACCCCATGCATCAATGCTTACCCCTTTCCCCTAAATATCACCGAAACTTGGGACAAAGTCCGTCGCTAACAGGAAATTTTCCGCGAAAACTACGAAGAAGCCACCTTCATTAGGCCCCGCCCAATTTATAGGAACTTGATACGCATTGCCATATGGCCATGTTTCTCAAGCGGATATTTATGTACCCAACGTGGCCTCCACACTTGAACCTATCAATGGTACAGACTTTCCTTCACGTCAAATCAAAAATCAAACCAAAAAAACTTGGAAAACCAAAGAAAATTCAGTTGGACTCGGAGGCGTGGCTTACATATTTCGACAAACCTTTTCATTTGATCCCTGACATCCTAAAACACCAAATATGGTCAATCTAAACTGTCCAAGCAGCGAAAAGACGATCCTACGTAACCAATTAGCGGATCTTAAATTTCGCAAACGAATTAATTTGAACTAAAAATTCAAATTTCAAGCGACTTAGGAATGGTTTCCGCGTCCCAGGAAGTAAATTAAGATAAAAAAAATAATCGAAAACCTAAGTAGGGGTCTAATTTCCCCAAACTAATTATTTTTATTTATTAATTTTATTAATTTAATAATTATAAAAACATATTTTCCCCGAAAATGCGACTTAGGAACGACTTTAGCGTCCCAAGAAGCTAATTAAGTCATACAATATAAACTTACACCCAGTACACTTAGATTACACAAATTAATTAACCTTATTAGAACTAAAATTCCTCAAATTGTTCAATTTTTTGTTTGTTTATCTAACGTTTAGAACACAGAACGCTTGCACGACGACGAATTGAACTGTTTTCAACCCAAGAAGCCAGATAAACGTGCTAAAACCTCAAATAAACGCTCAAATGGCTTCAACAGAAGCTCAAAATCGTTTCCCCAACTAATTAGATTATTTTTTAAAAGATTTTCTTAAAGCTCGCCAAGCCCAACGCCTTCTATTGTTACACTTAAATTCCACGACAAGCCTCTCAAACTCTCAAAATTAATTTGTTTAAATCTAAAAATAAAAATAATAAAAACTAGATAAATAAAAAACGAACCCTTCAAAGAGTTCTCCAGTTACCTAAGTTTGGATATTTCCCATGGATAACTTTTCCACCAAGTCGCAATTTTTTTTTTAAATTTCAAAATAAACAAGAAACTGCGGTTTTGCGGGCAACGTAACGTAACTTGACACTCCACTCGCACTCCTCAATCTAAAAATTTAAAACCACAGCACCCCTTGAAAAAACCTTGATTTTTTCCAAAAAACTTTTTTTTCTCAAAAATCCAAACTCGTTCGAATTCTCTACAAAGATCCACTGGCGAAAAACCCAACAAATCCTCAATAATTTCACTTGAAAATCCTCACGTTTTTCAAATTATTTAAAAGTAAAGGAGCACTAAGTAGCCTTTTCGCCTCAGGCCATTACAAATCCGCACGAGCTTCCTGCGTGAGTTTGTGCCCTTTTCATTCCTCCCAGCCAAGCCCGGCTTTTCACACATGCACGAGGAGAGAAGCCCAGAAGAAAACTGAGACTACCCAGACTCAAAATATCCCCACACGAGAACTTTTTCCCTCCCAAACAAGCTTCCACATACGTGAACTTTACGCCCTAACAGGCTCCACACCGTCGCTAACTTTAATCCTCACCGGAGTCCTTAAACTTCCTCTCTTTTCCCCTCTATGTCTAAAAAATAAAAATAAAATCTTAAAAAATAGAAAAAAACATCCTGTTTTCAGTCCTCCCCCAAAATATAGAAATCCTGTACGCAAATCTCTTCCCACACGTTGAGAGCAAATTCCTGTCGTTTTAAAAGAAAATACAGTCTCTGTCAG
The DNA here is from genome assembly GCA_022832285.1 of Lepidurus apus apus. Classification (NCBI taxonomy): domain Eukaryota; kingdom Metazoa; phylum Arthropoda; class Branchiopoda; order Notostraca; family Triopsidae; genus Lepidurus; species Lepidurus apus. Next base: position 12,948 of record JAGJRO010000158.1, on the reverse strand, counting down.
TTGGGAAAGGCAAAATAACGTTCCTTCCGCATGGTTAATGGCATTAGGGAGCTCGCATTGCGCGCATAGTTGGGGAAAATTGAAAATTCGGGCAGAAGCAGCAGCAAAAACTTGATGTGCAAGACGGGTAGGGACCAGATGGACACAAGAAGAAGAAAAGAGACGTCGGCCAAGCTATTTTTGGTGACGCCGCATGTGAGGAGGCCCGCAGCTCACTCGCATGGAGTAAACGAGCAACAAGAGACAGTTGCAACAGAAGAAAGTGGGGGGTTTTTGGCGAGATGCAAGTGAAGACAGACACTGAGATTACGCCTCATCTTCTCTTCTGCTCTCTACTCTTCCATGCTTCGTCTTGTTCCTTCTATATGGCATTGCCGTTTGTAATAACAGACCTGATGGGCACAAGAAGCGGTTAACTGCCTTTTAAAAACAAGAAACGAGGCTGCCAGGGAGGCCGTTTTGGTTTCCAACGAACAAGGGAGGGTGTCAGGAATGGAACGACTGGCTGGGTTCTAAAACAAATATGAATAATGAACAAAGATGAAAGTTTTGACATACCTTGGGAAGGTTTGCGAGGAATGAAGGGCTCCATAGGCGTTTCTTGATCCGGTGCAGTTTAAGGATAAGGTTCTTAATGTAGTGTGGAAGTGCTCCTAAGCTCGTTGCTGCTTTAAAGAATCTTTATCGTTTTGAAAACACGGGATTTATCGTTTTCGACTTTCGTGTGCCATGAATTACGATCTTTTGCGCTGTTTCGTGGGAAAAAAGTGTCAACGATGCGTATGCCAAATATAGTTGGTCATTTTTAAGGCTCTTGGGAAGCGAAACTACCGTATACAATTTTTTATGGTTAGGAATTTTAAGAATTTTCATTAGGAATGTTACTGAGTACTGAGTGCATGTTTGCGTTGGCTTTCGCTTCTCAAGAGATTCCGAATTAGGCGTCTTTGATCCTTTTAATTTAGACTAATTAGACTCATGAATGCGTTAGGAATTAGCTTAGTGGCCTAGAAAAAGAGTATAAAAACTGTTCGGGCGGCGATTGTGGATGCTTAGGCATCCTTTGCGTTCATTGGTGACAGGTGTCATCAATTTTAATTCCGATTTGTATCCTTTTAAACGGTTTTCGCTTACCCAATCCGGTCCCTCCTTGTCGTCCTGATATCCTCGAAGCCATCTTGAGGTAACTAACACTTGATGTAATGAAATTAAGCAGAAAAATAAGTACTATTTGGCACTAGTTCACATCCACATACCATTTTTAGTTAATTTCCGTTTGCATGTGAAAACGCCAACGCCTCTGGTGTAAGCTATGCGCGTTACTATTATTTTAAATAATAAAAACTGCCAAGTGAAGGCTCACGCCATCTATGTTTTTTCCTCCAACTATTTTATTTAATATAATTTTTAATTTTAATAATTTGTAAAATTCAAATTTTAAAATTGTAATTTTTATTTACTTACAAATCACAATTTTATCATACATCATACATTTTTAAATTCAATCGTATTTCAACCATTTTGAGACATTCCAAGCAATTAAAGCGAGTAAGCAAGTAAATGAAGAACAAGGTCCCAAGTACGAAACAAGATTAATGATAAATAATTAAATGATAAAAGGTAAATGAAGAACAAGATTACTTTTTAGCCAAGTATGGGTTTGTATTTAGTTGTAAATTTTCAAAACGGACGCGCCGGACACAATACGAAGGATGAACAGCCAATTTATCGACGCAGAGACTAAAATGGCCTTCCAGGAGGACCTAAGAGAAGAAAAATTTAGTTAAAATATTATTAAATATGAATACAGTTAAATATGTTTTGGTGTAGTTGAGAATGTACTTACCACCACGCATCATGCCAGGGGGAGGTCCTCTCATTCCTGGCTGGGGCATTGGACCCCCTCTACCCATCATAGGTGGCATTGGAGGACCGCCCATTGGTGGCATGCCAGGACCACCCATTCCCATGGGCGGCATACCTGGACGCATTCCCATACCGGGAGGACCTGGAGGTCGAACTTGTGGAGGAGCAGAAACGGCTGAGCCACGCCCACCGACGCCAGGAACCATCATTTGAGGGCTTGGTCCTAATCCTCGAACTGGTCCTTGCAAGCCTAAAGAAGATGAGAAGATTTTAGCGCGTTCTTAGTCAGACTTAAGGATAAAAACGTGGGAGTTACCTGGAGGTGCAGCACCAGCAACTCCAACCGGCATTCCTCGGCCTGCAGCTCGGCCCAAACCAGGGCCAGGAACGGCGCTGGGAATGGGAACTCGAGGTAAACCTTCCTCGGGAGGAGGAGGGCCTTCTACGGTCATGGAAACGATGTTTTCTCCTCGAAGAAGCACGAAGCCGAGAACACGCTTCTCTTCGCGTTCCCCTCCTGGCATACCCCGAGCAACTTTGGGCTTTATTCTTCTGAACTCTTCGCAATCTCCCAGGATTAGGTTCATGTGTTTGTCAAACGCTGTAAAAGAGAAGAATCGGTTTATTTAATAGTATACGAGTTGAACGAGAACTTCACTACAGATAAGTAATGAGGAAAGACTTGAATTATGAAGGCAGTGTTAGATTTAATGGTTTTCACTGTTTGCGTTTTCTCTATTCGATTTATGTAAATTGGTTGTACCCTTGAATGTTCCAATAAAGGTTCTGGAATCTTGTAAAACTACCCGCATCCGGTAGTTGAGATGCTGGACCATCTTGTTATTCTTGCTGATGGTCTAAAAAGAATAAAACAAACCATTTTTATTCAAAATTCTACCTGAACACAAAAAGGTAAACAAACACAAAGCTTGGGAATATTTAAAATTTCACGCCACTAAACAGAATCACGAGATCGAAGTCTTAAAAAAACAAAACTACTATAAAGTATATATATTTATTTACCATTTTTAGGCTGGGATGACGCTTGGAAACTCAGATAAATACGGATTTCCGAACCGCCAAATCAAAGAAAGCCGGGTTGAGCGGCCGCCATCAACAACTAGAGGCGCGTTCCCAAACTACTTTTATACGCACACTCTACGTTTATGTCTACCCGTTACATCTAAATTCATGAATTACTAATAAATACGCCCATCAATGAAACAAATATATAATTCAATGTAATTACAAGCCTTACAACCCTAAACCTTATAAAAAAACACAAAGTAATCTATAAGACAGCTCCTTTTCGAATGCCATTTGGGCGCCAATTTCAAATCGTAACGTAAACCAATCACCATTTCAACGTAAGCTCATATAGAGTAATATGCACTAAATACAGTAATATAGTTCAATGCTCCTGAATAACTTCCGTATAAAAAATGCGGATTTCCGACCACAATATACCAGTACTAACAGGATTATTTTTCCCCATCTAGAGTGGATTTGGCGCGTTTCGGAAAATCCGTTGAGGTCGTCTATGCATTTCCTGGACCTTAGAAAAAAAACACTGTATTAGAAACCCAAATCACAAATAAACTTTTCAAGCCATGTCATCCCCCATCAAAAACCATTTGCTTGGTCAAAAAGGAAAACCCACGATAATAACTCCGGAAGGAAACTGACTCAACGGCAAGAAAAATGCACAAATCTACTTCCAATTAACCCCCAGCGAAACTGCACCCAAAAGCCACATTCTTTCATTTCAGGAAACCAGGAAACAAAAAAAAAGTTGCTCTCCAGTTATAAAAGCCCGAGATCTTTGACGAACTACGTCACTTGCATAAACAAAGTCGTCCTCAAGACCTTTGGTCCCTCTCCTAAATTATACCATCCATTTGTTGGATACATTACTCGCATCTTATCGAAACCCAAACAAACCACCAAAGATTCTCAGTTATACATAGGCCTTAGACGTCCGCCATGCAGTCCCAAGTGCTGCTCCAAATCTCGATTTCTCTCTACCTCGTCACGACCTGTGCTCAGTTTAGTGCTTCTTTACCTGTCCCTGGTCCAAATCCCTCCTCAAAGTTCAATTTCCCCCGCTCACCCATCGGACACCCTCCTCCCAGACGATTTCCAACTACCCCTTCGCCTTCTCTTAAAGAAAAAGATGCTCCCAATGCCACAATTTCTGATTTTGACGCCTCTTTACTGCCAATCATGGCCGAACATGCCGAAGAAGACTTAAACACACTAATAAACACCCCCGCCGATTCATTACAGATTCTTCCTACCGTCAATGTATCTGAACCAGCTCCATTCCAGATCGTTAACAAATCACCCATGTCCTTACTCGCTCAGGAAACGACACAAAACATCCATTCTGCGGTTTAGAACTCAAAACTAATTCCAGCTTAATTTAGTTAATCATTTTTAACTATTTTAGATGGGATTTCTTCGCAAATTTGGTTATTTGGAACAAGGTGACCCCAATTCGGAAGCGTTATACCAAGAAGAAGCAGTAATCAGTGCAATTAAACATATGCAAACCTTTGGTGGTTTAAATCCTTCAGGAAAACTCGACAACGACACTATTAAGGTAATAATAAACAAAGAAATAAAAAAATAAGGAATAATTATGTTAATTATTACTTGTAGCTGATGGTCACTCCCAGGTGCGGTAATAAGGATCCAGTACCTCAGACGTACCGACGAGCCAAACGCTACGTCATTGGCGGCTCTGGTTGGAATAAACGCAAAATCACTTACAAGTAGAAAATCTCAGAAAATAACTAAATACATAAATATAATGTAATGCGTTTGGTTATTGCAGTCTCGCTAATTGGTCTCCAAAATTGGGCGATTTTGATGCCGCTAGACACGAAATCCAACGCGCATTCCAAGTATGGGGACGGTATGCCCATCTCAAATTTGAAGCTACCAGCGACCCCAATGCTGACATTGTCCTTTATTTCGGTCGAGGTTACCACGGAGACGCGTAAAATCATCAAAAGTTTACATTTGAACCCCAAAAAACTCATCTGTATGTGCTTTTTACTGTAGATATCCCTTTGATGGGCCTGGAATGACTTTGGCGCATGCGTACTACCCTTACGAATTCGGCCATTTTGGCGGAGACGTACATTTCGATGAAGATGAAGGCTGGGTGCTCAACGCCACCGATTCTTCAGAAGGTAAACTGGGAAAAAATAATTATAACAATTATTTGGAATATTTAAAACGAGAAATAAAGAATAGCAAGTAAATTTACAAAGAAAATCAATTAATTCGGCTTTCTTGAGTGGATTTTTAGGAGTGGATTTCTTTACGGTGGCTACCCATGAACTAGGCCATAGTTTAGGCCTTTCCCACTCGCCCGTTTCGGGCTCAATTATGTACCCGTACTATAAAGGTCATCAGCCTACCTTGAACTTGGATTACGATGATATTTTGGCCATGTACCAACTCTACAGTACGTTTTTCTAACCTTTCGAACCTCTAGAAAAGGATCAACAAGAGTAATATAAGTCTTTTCTGCTGTTTTAGTTGCTCGGTACGTGCCTGGCGAAGTGGAGAGCGAGCAAAAGGACGATGAGGTAGAAACGAAAACTGAGAAAAGCAAAGCAACGACTACTACAGCTCGTCCTACAAGTCCAACTCGTCCTACAAATCCAACCAGAGTTACTACGACTACCACGGAGGCGTATGAAGAGGAAGACTACGAAGACACGCCCTATACCACGCCCCAACCCTTGCCCCCGCCTACGACCACGCCCTCAACGGGTGTGACATACATTGGAGACTACGATACTGTCGACGATCACAAGAAACGTAATGAAATTCCCGAGCTCTGTGATGGAAACTGGGATGCGGTGACTAGTTTGCGGAACGAGTTGTTTATTTTCAAAAATTCCGTAAGAAATGACTTAATAATTCATAGTTTAATTTGAGTTTCAATTTAATCGCTATTTTTGTAGTATGTTTGGCGGTTTTCGCAAAGGGGACAACTCTACGACCAGTACCCGGTACATTTCCGGTACTTGTTCTGGAATTTGCCTGATTCGGTCAGTAAGATTGATGCGGTTTACGAAAGGCGAACTGATGGCAAGATTTTGTTCTTCAGCGGTAAATTACTGCGTTAAATTTGGACAGTTTTTTGAAAATGAATCAAATGGATTGGGCTTTTCTTAGGAAAGCATTATTGGGTGTTTGATGGGGATAAATTGGTAGAATCTCAGAAGCCTTTGACACACTTGGGCCTGCCTAAAGAGTTGGACAAGCTAGATGCAGCGTTTGTATGGGGCAAGAATGGGAAAACGTATTTCTTCCGAGATAAACTATACTGGCGTTATGACGAAGCAAACAAGACTATGGAACGAGGTTACCCTGACAAAATGGACCGATGGAGAGGCATTCCTTCACCCATAAGCTCGGCTTTACTATGGACAGACGGTATTAGTTGTATTTATCGAAGAAATTTGAAAAATTCTGAAGATTGCGAGGGATTTATATATTTTGATTTTTCATTTTGACGACAGGATTCTCGTATTTCTTTAAGGACAAGCAGTTCTGGAAGTTTGACGACCTGAAAGTTAAAGTGAATCCGAAGTACCCGTGGCCGGCCCCGCAATACTGGGCGGGGTGCCAAGAAAATGGCGGGAATTAATGACAAAACCAATGTACTGTAGTTTATAAACGCTATAAAATAGTTTTGGACAAAATATAAATGCAAGCTGGTGATAACAGATAATTCCCTGAAATAACTTATAAATGAGGCTTATAATATAATGAAAAAGGAGCTAATACATTGGGGAATCACTTAAGATAGCGTTTAAAAAGTTTGACATTGGCTTTTACTGCCACTACATAGATGGCGGAAGTGTTAAGTTTTCAATAAAATATTATGAATTATGACGCTATTAAGAAAGTTAATCAAGAAAAGGTAATCAAGAGAAGAGGACCCATCTTATTAGCATTGTATTTGGATTTAAGCACATCGCAAGAAGCGGCCACTTACGCGTAAGGACACATGGGCTCAAAGTTGTATCATCTTGTGGCTTGATTTCTTCCGAGGCAGAATTCTTCAAATGGTAAGGACTTTTCTTTCCGAAACAGAGCTGGGATTTTTTACAGTGATACCATTCGTTCAAAGACGGTTGCCGGTTTCACCTATGAAATAAAAATATATGGGCGACGTAAAAAAGTTTCCAAAATTCCAAGATAATCGGATTAGCAGACTAATACCTATAGGCTGGACGGGACAGGTTAATGATCATCAACTCCGAGTTAATCCTTATAACTGAGTTAAATACATACCAATTCAATGTCGTTAACTCAGGTAGAAGGATTAATTCGGAGTTGACGATCATTAACTTGTCCCGTCTACCAACAGTTGTTTCCTTAAAAATAAAATTTTACATTTTCTTCTCAACGGTATCTTAGGCGGAGATTAATGAAAGAGTCGCGGACCCGGTTATGATCGTCGGTTATGGTTATGTTGCAATGCTTTGATTCTTTTTAAGCTGTTTCGTAGGAAACGAGCCACCTACGCAAATCAACTGGACGGTTTCTTATTGGTTGGCGGCGCTTTAATTACCCAATATGGCCCTTCCTCAAAAGTAATTGTTTCACACCTCTTCAGTATATACTATACCCGGTACCTTACCTGTCATAACAACAGGAGAGGCTAACCGAACGAAAGGTAAGAGCGAAGCCGGGCTAACACTATGAGTCTCCGGTTAGGCTTACCATTTTGTTCCATTGAGTTCGCTGTGTACGGTGTAACAGGCCGGAGTAACGTTACACGTATCCCGGCCTAACTTTAGTAAAAACTTCGGTAACATTTTTTAGACAAGACAAGATCTCTCATATCGTAACTAGCGTCGATTAATCATGTAGTCACAATAAAAGGCATATTTAGAAAAAAACATGTTTTCCTGTACTCAATGAGGAAACAAGTTCGGTGTACAAAAGCTGGCTCTGTTCCCTGTGGAAAGCGACACTAGCGCCCTAGCGAGCTACTCGACAAGTCTCATTCGAACAGTATCAATCGCTATTTCACCAAAGTGGGTTGTATTGTTGTGTCTCTGTCTACTCAAGTGAGAATTCCAAATCTCAAATCATCATTCATTTTCCTTCTAAGGGACATCGATTTTAGTGATGCTTGTCTACCAATTATTTGTACCGGCAATTCTGGTATTTCTGTCTCAGACTGCTTCTACAGTCGTCTTAGCTGCCCCAGCTTTCAAAGTAAGTATCGAACACTTCTTTTTTTAATAAACTTGTATTTTCTATCTAATCAATCGTAATAATAATACTAATACTAATAATATAATAATAAATTAATAAATAATAATTATGAATTACTCTTAACTTAACTTAACTTGCCAGGAAACTAATGAAGTCGTCCAAGTCCAAATTGAACTTCCGTTCCTATCTCAAAGAGCTTACGTGGTGAGTTTTCATTTATCTCATCTGCTATATAACGAAAAAGTTTAATGATACCGTTCTATGTCATCTTAATTGTGTTCTATTTATTTTTGGTTTAACTGAAAACTTATCTGAATATTATACTTAACAGGAAGATGAAGACGTAATGCAGGTTGACAAAAGAGTTACAGAACAAGCTTTCAAGGTGACTTTAGACTTACCGCCTATTGTTCCCTAAATAACAGTCGCCGGTAACATGCCCTCAAAACACAGGCTATTCACCGATACAACTCATGCACTTACCCTGACACCCGTTCCATATACCACAGTACGTAGATTATAAGGTTAAAAAAAAGGTAACGGAGGAAGTCAACTTGGGCCGTGCCGGACTTGTAGTGTTACTCCGGCCTGCCTCACAGCTGCGCAACAATAAAAATAAAGAAACAGTTTCCGTAAAAACCTAGTAAAAATAAATATTTATCTGATGTCGATGTTAAATGAACTCTAAAATCATTAAATAGTATTTGGTTTCATTGTTTAGAACAAACAATGAGAAATAAGAATTTAAAAAAGCCATTTCTCCCGGTATGACAGGGCTGCGAAGCGCATACCGGAGCAGAGCTAAGAAATCCGGCCAGGTCCCATTCGCTTAGCTGGGTCCATCATTTTCATAGCTGAGCGCCTGCAAGGCAGGCCGATGTAACGCTACAAGTCCGGGCTGGCCCAAGTTGGTTTCCTGCGTTTCGATTCTTTTGGGATTCATAGTAAGTGTTAAATACCCCTATTTAGGGAATTTTCCCAGTTTCCATCAGATAATAAATAAAGTAAATTTGAAATAAATTTCCAATATAAATTTAAATTTATACTCAACATTTTAAATTTATATCAATATTGCTAAAATTTCTTGAGGAAATTCTACGAAAATTATAAGAGAATGAAGAATCTTCATGAATTGTAATAATTGGACGAAACGCAGTGTTTAGAAAGGCCTGAAAAGGAAAAAAAAATACAGATGCTATTCGTCATCCGGGAGGGGAGAGGGGGTGAACAGATGCATAATTAGAACGACGTGTACGTCACATAATATGTAAATTAACTATATAGCCTACTTCCGTAAACGTACATGCCACAAACAAGTTACTATACAGAATTCTTACGCTGGTATAAATTATCAAAAATTTTATATTTCGAATGACCATGTCTTAAGAAGAACATGTTGTATTGAATCCATCATTTAGCCCAAAACGCGAATAGGATTTAGAGCAATATTACATTCATTGACACCACGTTTCAAATAGAAATAACCTTTCATGCCCCATTTTGGTCCAAACCAGTCGTTTCTCAGAATCCAAACGTCCACTCCGTCAATAATTCCATGACCAACTATCATCACTGGCAATTGTATCACGCTAGTATTCTGCTCCAAACATATTTAAAGATTGATTTATTAAATAAAATAAGTATTTTTTATGTATATTTTTCTCTTTTTTACCGGTTGAGACATGTCAGTATAACTGAAGTCCGTAATCAATTCCGGACAAAAGTCATCGGTATCTAAAATCCCAGATCTAATTAAAAACAAACAATTATTAAGAGCAACAAAAGTAAAAAAATTCATAAAAAACGAATAAAAGTCAACGAAACATCGTTCCAAAACCTTACTGAAAAGCCTTCTTTCCAAACTTGAGCAGAAGTAATTGTATAAAGCAATTATTAATTAATACTTATTAATTTAATAATTATATTATTTTACTTCTGCTTTACAGTATTTTCAACTCAATTTAAGCGAATTCTTACGTGTAGTCAAATAATTCCTGGTATTCGTCACTCCAGTTTGTGATATTAACGTATAAGGTTGCTAAGATGGGTCCGTTTTCTTTAATTACGCTAGGGCTTCGTCAAAAGGCTTTAAATTCCTATAACCCTCTTTTAACTGGTACGCAACATCCACTCTATTAGCATGGCAAAAATTGACGTCCATAATCGTCGCAGACTCTGCATCTTCCTGTTTTTCCCACAAAATTAAATACATAATTAAAAATCCCAAACGAGAAATAAAAAATATGAAATAAAATTCGAAATAAATGTGTTATAGAATGTGAAAAAATTCAGATAGAGCCACTCTTTTGTCAGTTTACTTCAAATGCAAAATTCTTGATTAATGATTGATTTTTTAATTTTAAAATTCATTAGAAATTATCTTTTTAGTGATCTAGAGTATTAAGTTTTTTCTTAAATGGAAGTAAATGACACTTAGCCTAACTCCAAACGAGTTAAAATCATACCCATTTATCGTAAGTAGCTTTGAGAGCTATTCCTGCATAGATCAGGTAGTCTAACGCACTTGTTAATGTCTTGTAATTCGATAAATTACAAGCTGCTACGGTGTAAGGCAAAGCACACTCCATGATTTGCTTAGCACTATAAAGACAAAATTTCAAATTAACCAAAGGGTTAAATGTTTGCACTTTGAAAATCAAATAAAAGTTCCGAAATTAAAGCTAACCGACCAACCAACGTTTCCCATAAAAGTCAGGCCGGACTTGTAGCGTTAGTCCAGCCTGCAGAACGAGCAACAATTACCGTCCGAATGGGCTCCTTCTACCCCCGATTCGTAGCGCTACTCCGGATTGCGATGGGGAGACAAGATAATTTACCTGAAATCGCGCAGGGTTTTCGATGAGGATGACATGCAGTCGATGTATTCCGCCAAAGCGACGGCTGGAAGAGCCCATGACGTAAATTTGCATTTCTTTGGATCAGTATTGTTTTCCTTATATGTAAATTCTTCAGCTATGGGGGGCATGCATCGATGTTGACGAAAATCCACCTGAAATCTCCTTTATCAATTATTATTTGTTTACATTGTAAATTACCATAGTAATTCAATAATATCTCACTCTTGAATATTTTCCAGCAACAAAAGCTAGTAGCTGATCTTCATTTTGCTATTCATTGTTAAATAATTCGTTAATTAATGAAAACGAAATTATCACGTTCTGGTTTAACTAGTTATTATTTTTTTTAGTTTCACATTTAAGTAATAAATTTGCAATAAAATTACATGACCTAGTACTATAGTTGCGTGACATAGGAGAAATCTCACTTCAGTGTTATTTGTTCCGTTTTAGAATACATTTTAATAATAAATTTTAATAGTAAATGTAACTTTTCATTGATTTATAGGTAGTTTGCACGATCGTATTTAATAATGTTAATATTTTTAAAAAACAAGTATTTTAGAAATAAACGAAAAATGTTACCTCGTTCAGAGTGTCAGGAAGTGCTTGAATCACTGTAAACGTAATAGGTAGCAGAAAAAGTACCAGCTGAAGTATTCGAACAAGAAAGTTCGCCATTCGAAGTTCTGGCAAAAATGAGAATGAACAGATAAAAACTAGAACCGCAGAGTAGACAAACAGAACAGATAAAATCAACTGCACCGATCAGAGCACATTGTATGACGGAATAGAGAAACAGTCAGGGAAGGGGGGAGGTACAGGAAAAGGCTTACTAACGAACAGCCTTATAACGACACTCATTCTTCCTAATTAATTATTAATAATAATTATATAATTATCATTCCCCTAGCTGTGTATTCATTCCAGTTGTTTATGAGTCTACGTAGGCAAGTGTACCCCTGGGGTCCACGTTTTGGTGTTCCCTACACCAGCGGTCCCCAACCTGGGTCCGCGGCCCACTAGTGGTCCGCAGCCTGTTGGGAACTGTGCAGAGGTGAGCTGGGGGCATGGCTGGGGGTGAGTAAGCACACCATCCAAATTCACAGCCGCTCCGCAACCAATGGTCACTTCTTGGTAGGACATTTTTTCGGTTCTTTGCCAATTTCTGTCCGTTACTAGAGGAAGGTAGGGAGCCAGGACTTGCGTTGGCAGAGGAGTGGAAAAATATCGTTCCCGAAATGTGGCCCACTGAAATGTGAAACTGTCCGCAACACAAGCATCACTTCCTGGACTTCTCCACAATTGAGCCTATGGAAGGTGATTGGCGAACTGCACTGCACCCGCGCCTACTTTTGCGAACCGTATGCTGGTCGCAGTGACTGTTTTGGATAGCACATGGTTAGAAAACAGGCAAACAGGATCGAAAATGAGTGATAAACAAAAAACGTTGGAGAACTTTTTTAAGAGACAACGGCCCAAAGATAACGAAGCCCAAGAGTTTAAAAAAAACTAAAGTAAAAAATAGAAAATATCAGGAGTCGTACCTAAGCTTCGGATTCATTTCAACGGGCGATCCGCTTTGTCCTCACCCACTGTGTGTAGTTTGTGGCGAACAACTTGCAAATGAAGCTATGAAACCTTCAAAACTGCTTCGCCACATTGAAACTAAGCACCCTGCATTGAAAGACAAGCCTTTGGAATTTTTTGAAAGAAAGAAACGTGAATATCAAGGACAAAAGCAATTCCTAAAGGCCAGTACTACGCTAAATGTATCCTCAAGGAGAGCGTCCTTTTTAGTAGCAAACCGTATTACTAAGGCGAAGAAGCCCTTCACTATTGGTGAAGAGTTAATTTTACCTGCTGCGAAGGACATATGCCGTGAAATTTTAGGAGAGGCTGCTGCTCAAAAGATCGCTAACGTTCCTCTTTCCGCTAGTACAGTTACTAGACGAATTGAAGAAATTGCAGG
>JAGJRO010000157.1:0-106707 GCA_022832285.1 Lepidurus apus apus | reverse complement strand
AAATCCTCACCCAAAGAAACTTTCGGCCTTTCCTAGATCTTCGTCTCCTGGATTTTTAATATACCTCAGAATCCGCGCCACGTTTTTCTTCCAAGTTAGTCGTTTGCCGGTGTGGTTAGTGTAGTTCCTTCCGGAGGACAGATTCCTGAAATTCTATGGGAGACCTCTTGGGCATCCCCAAACATGTCCCAAAAAGGTTGACCGCAAAAATCTCCCACTCTCCTTCTTTTGGACCACAAGGAAAGCCTCAAAACGTGGAGATTTGCGGGTAAGCTTCCGCCAATTTTCGCATCCGACCATACTGGCATACCCGAACTCTACCTCAAGATGTCTCCTTCCCAACCTCACGCCAAAAAACAACCAAAAAACGGAAATAAATTAAGAAAATAAAAAAGCTAATGTCGAGAAGACTAAAGACTAAAGGTTATGAATGAATGACGGATTTTATTATTTTTTTCCAACGTAGGGATTCTCCACCTACGTTCCTTCCCAAAGGATGTTACAGTTGCCCCAGCAATCTTCATTGCTCTCCAACAAGGCTTCCGTATGCTAAATATAAGCATCCTGAGCCTCAAGTTCGGGTTTTGACGTTTCTGACGACGAAATGAAAACCCCTTTCTTTTTCTTGATCAAGAATTGGTCATGATCTCGTCTCTACGCTCTCTATTTCAGTGTATTGCACTGCGGTGAAGAAACTTAACCCAATACGGAAAACCCGCGTGGAATCTTGGAAGACCAAGTAGGGATTTCTACCTTAAGCAACTCGGGGAGAAGAGCGGGGTTTAAGCAAACAGCAAAAAGCTATTCCCAGTGTTGATACAAGGGAATTTTCCGCAAAATGTAGAATGTAAAGACGAGCAATCCAAGTCGGAAGTTTCCTCAGGTCATTAACGCATTCACGATAGTCCACCAGTGAGATAAACCCTTGTGACGGTAGTCATAAATCGGGAACAAATGAGGTATTTTCCTCCTAAATGTAGTGCAAAAAACGATTGAGACACGAGGAAAAAAAAACTAAACTAGACAAACGTTTGATTGACCGAATTGAGCAATTGACTGGCGTCAGGGCGTTGCGGGAACTGGTTGCGAGCCATAAAAGAGCATTAGCGGGTAATTATTACTTCAAACTCGGAACGTCTGAGTGTATTAATTGGGCAGATATCGTTCTTAGGATATGCCGGATCCGGTAGCCCCATATAAAAATCTAGAAAATTTTCCGAAGCCCATTGGACAGATGGTCAAGGTGACATTAGGCACACTTTGAATACTACGTTGAATTTGTTCTACGTTATCGAAATTTCTGGGCCTAAGGATTGGTGAACGCTTTTGACCTCATCCCAGGGTCTTAGCAAAACCAGGTTGCTCTTCCTGGGGTGGGATAAACTCGTCAACGTAGGCAGTGCTTACATGACATTTGCCAGGTACATTTGTACGTCGGTAGGCATTGATAGCCTGTCCCAGAACCTCGGAAAAGGTTTGTACTAATTAAAGGCGTTAGATTCTAACTTCTTTCAGGGTCGATCGTCGTAATTCTGTCGTTTTGCTATTGCTAGAAAAGTTCCAAAATGGACGCGACCTTGGTCACGTTGACACGAAAATGGAAAAAGGTCAAAGGCCTGGGTTCATTCCTTGGCTAATTTAATATACTTGCAATTAACCCGAGACACTTGAGTTTTGGTGGTCAAATCCAAGTTTGGATGAAGTACAGGATTTCTACTACAGTATTTTTGTTTGGGGGGAGGTGAAGGGGAAAAGAATACAGAAAGAGTTGCTGAGGGGACGATCAAGAATCAGAGCAAGATTGACTCTAATTAACGAGACTCTTTAAGTATTAAGTACCTCTTTAAGTATCCATTAAGCACCTCTTTAAAAAGTACAACCGTTCGACCTTGTCGTGCGTTTGTCGATGGAGTCACGTAGTAATAAGGTTATCAGGGCGTGGCTACTTTTTGCGCGGTTTGAACCGTTTCAGCGCTAGAATTAGCCATGTCCGCGTATGGAAACGCGACTGAATGCAAAATCCGTGCCGAGGGCTTTATCCGTTTTTGATCGCAAGTGAATTTTAATAACCTCGCTAATCTAGCAATAATGGAGATTATAAGTAAGATAAACTAGGGGGAAAAAGGCAAAAAAGGCAGGTTGGAACTTCGCGAACATGGAGGGGGGTCTTTGTATGGGGTAGTCCGTTTTGCTATGGCTCTTTTACTGCCTCAGTTGGGTTTTCGAGGATAAGGGCGATAAGCGCATCGTTGGGCGTTTGTATGTGTGAGTGTCAAGACCAAGAGCAGGTGAGCAATACAATATGGGACGTTTAAAAGGCATTCCAACGCTGATTTCCCCGGAATTACTCCACGTGTTGAGCAGTATGGGCCACGGGGATGAACTAGGTAAAGTAACAAGTGCAGCTTACCTGTTTAAATTTGCAGAATTTCAAAGCTTCCCAGACGACCACAAAACGCACAAAACACAGCCCAAGATAAGTGGGTGGTTCCGTTTTAGGCTGCGGCTTCGGTTTGGAACTGGTTCTGGATCCAAACTGGAGATTTCGTCTAACAAAGGGCGGGAAAACTTGAATTTCTCAAAAATAACGGTCACTTTTCTTTGCGATTATTTAGGGTTTGTTTACCATAGGGATGATAGAGCTAGCAACAAGAAAACAGGACCACAAAAGTCTTTTTTATATCCACTGTTTGTAAGTAGTTCAGGGTCCAAGCTAATATTCGCCTTAAAAATGCGGGAAAATTCGAACGTTTTTGAAAATAACGGTCACTTTTGTTTTCACTTGCTTTGGTTTAGTTTCTTGGGGAATTTTCGAGTTAGCAACAAGACAGCCTTGTTTTAAATTGTAAATTCTCTTACTGAAAGCTAAAAATAGAAAGTAGAGGCGAAGGTTAAGAATAGACCACATGTCATTTCAAAGATCGGCTTAAAAGTAGATATTTTGGTACGATAGGCGCAGACTTGATTGGACTTACATTAATACCTACCGAGATTCCCATAAGAACGCGCGTTAAAACGGAAGAGGGATAATGTTGTAAAATCTCTAGAAAGTTAGAGCGAATTCCTTGCTCTTCTTTAAGACAGCATTCCAACTTGCGTCGAACAACCTAGCCTTTGAACTGATACCTATCTTATGATCAATCTTGCTGCTTACTGGTCCCAAGACCTGCCGTCGAAGATTTCGTACCCTGGTTAACTTGGACATGGCAATCACGTCCACTAATCACCGCTTAATTTCCCTGTTTCGAAATCCAAATCAGGCTTGTCTGTTGTTAATTTTATTTCCGTCTTGGGAATTATAGCGTTGTGACATCCTTAATGAAAGTCACAAACACAGTAGTCTACAAGGTAATCTAGGGTAAGCGATTGTTAAGTGATAAGACACTTGCTAAGTCCTATGCACTTAGTCTGTGTAGTGTGTACATCGCGCCCTGAATTGTCCGTTTATTTACGTCGTCACAACGCCTTAATTCGAAAGATCCGGTTCATGCGAAAGCTACTACTTGTTAACTAAAATACCTTGATTAATTAGTGATTAGACGATTTAACCAATTAAGAAATTTTCATTCTCCGAAAAATGTAATGCTATTTGTCATGTCACGACGAAGTCGACCGAATGTTCCGAAATCTTCAGACAGCATATTTCAGGCGAAACAATTATGTTCTAATATCAATCTTCTTAATCCAATTCTGAGGAAGAAGAAATGCGTGGCTTTCGTGACCGAAACCATATTTACGGAAACCAATGGCACACGCAGTATCTAATAGTGGGAACGTCACACTTCTCAGCTTTATAAGGGCATGCACTTTCGATCACGGAAGTCGATCGTAATTCCTGTGACTACCGGAAACCACAACTCCATTCGCATCGTAACCAGCCTCTTGATTACGGGAATCATGACTGTCTAGAGGTTCAAGACGTTTTGGTTCCGCAATACAGTATTTACTCCAGAGTTCGGGTACATATTGCACGCGTCTTGGTACCTTTCTATCTGCGGATCATGAAAGGATTTTTGCTCGTATACCTCTGCTGATGAACGCCATTAGGGAATCAGCGGAGACGACAGCAATAGTTCGCTGATCCTGGTCCGTTTTTTTTGTATTATTTATATTCATATTTTTTTGTATTTGGTCTTATTTGGGTAATATCGCATAGGTTTCTGTTGCTGGGGACGGCTCGGGATTAAAAACGGCCCTTGAGTTGGTGGGCTTCTCCGAAAATTGCCATCAACGTTGCAGGCTTATCAATCGCAACCAATTTTGTATCAAGATCCGTGTCTTTGGGACCTAAATAGCTGGCTCGGGACATACTTGTAAGAAGCCAATAATGCCTACAGAGTAAATGTACCCAGAGCAATGCGACTACCATCCCTAGGCAGCTTTGCCTTCAATTACGTACATACACTTGCATCGGTTCAAGTCCAAAACCCGGACGTTGTCGGAAATCCGGTTTCCTACGATCATGCGGTTGTATCCTAACGCGTGCTCAAAGCCAAAGCTGAGTCGAGTAGGACCTTTCAACGTCGAGAAGAAGGTTCTTCTTTTCACGTTTCATTTATCACCAAGAGGACAGCGGCAGGCTCCCCAACAATGAAAACCTCACATGTTGAGCCTGTAACTATCTATTACGCCCGTTTAACGATGAAAAAGGGTCTTGGTGCGAACAATGAATTAAGCAAAAAGGAGCCCGAGGGACGGTGTCACTAATCAGACAAGTTGGAAATCGGTTAACAAGGAATGCCAAGTGTAGAGAGCGTTGTATAATCAGATGCAAAAGGCAAAAGTTGACATGGTTTCTCGGAAGGATCAATTCTGGACTAGGCACAGCATTGTTCAGGGTATAGTCAAGGTTACTTTTACTCTTTCGGACCCACATTGGCCCAGGTCAGAATGCATTGGTATATAGACAACGTAAAAGGACCCTCAAATCGCTGTATAGATTGAAGGGGGATAGTATCAATACTTTCGGATTCCCTATACAGCAGTGCACACGCCGCACGCGAGATTTGCCTAATCAAATTTCTCCGAAGCGTGTCCCTAAGTCGATTGTTCCTTTTAGCCCAGACGCACCAGAGCCTACGGTTCTGTTATATGAAAAAAGCCCTACATGTATACACATTATATGCGTATAAATAATATAAATAAAAGACACCCAAGGCTGAACTGCTGGCTATATTCCGTCTGCAGAACATATATTATAAGAGTTTTGCTGTCTCTGTCCGGCTTGTTACAGCATCTTACTAGTTATAGCTAGAGCCAAAAGCTTAGGGAAAGGTTTTCGAATTTCGTCTGATGCCGTGCACGCAAAAGACTATTGTTTCACGCGAGGAAAAGTTCCACGAAATATTACTAGCAACATTGGCATGACAAAAAACAGCTCCCGCCCCTATATGCAATTCAATGCCAACATAACTGGTCACCCTCGGCTTTCTTAATGAAGATTAACCAGACAAGTTTGTGAAGGCCGGCATTTCTCATTTCTCTCGACTTGGTAACGTTTCCAATTAACTTGGAATTTTGCTTCAACATGAACCAAATACGTTTTGGGTTAAGCAGCTTAGCAAGCAGCGCTGGTCAAAATAGAACATTCCCCGTAAGCCAGACCAATAAACAGGTGTTATTGGCAAAGACCTTAACCGTGCTCGAGGAGCAGTGCAAGTACAGTACTACAGGCCAAGAGATATCGTGGCCAAATTCTCCGATCCTTTCCAAGATGGAAGCAAGAGTCATCATCGCTTGAGATAGTCACCTCTAAACGGCCGGAATTCCAAGAAGTGTGCCTTCTTCGCCATTCTACCATAGGATATACACAACTGACAAGGGTGAGAACAGTCTGGTCTCTTCACTGGCAGGTCTTTATTGGATTGCAAGGATTGCGAGACACAATCAGGCATTAAATGCGGTGTCAAAACAACGCTTCAATCCTCCGCCACTTTGGGCAAAAACGTCTCAAGTTTATTATACTGCTTCTTGGCCACATCCCTTAGCCTTTCAAGCTTAAAACAGACTGGAGATTACAATGCAATTTGCTTTTCCTTGACGGCTGATAAGAGCTCAGCCAAATGTGACGCCATGGCGGTGTATCAATCACGCTGTATATTATAAACCGACAGACTTATCTGAGAACAAGGAAAAGGGGACATTTTTCTTGGAAGATCTAAGTAACGTTTACAATGTTAAATGTTATCCCACACAACACACCTTCGTTTTGTAAACCACTGTTCGGTAAACAAGTGCAAAGATCATGCACTAATAGGCAAACAAGTGCAAAGATCATGCACTAATAGGCAAACAAGTGCAAAGGTAAACCAAATGTCACTCTTCAATTCTGCAATAACTCCCCCGCATCGATCTCTTTCCTTTTTTGACCATCGGTTTGGATTCAACAGGTGTTCCGCGTCGCACACCTGGGTTTTTGGGCTTTATAGGCGATGACAATGTGTACCAACAATGCGTATAACGTAACCTTTTGGGCTAGAAAAGGTGCCCAAAAGCCGACACCTTTTTTACGAACACCTGATCCGGCCCGCGTGCGGACTTAATTGTGGAATATGTTCTACTTATAGGCCTAATAAAGCGACAAAAAGCGGCGGCGTTACTCGAAACAGAATTCACTGCAGGAGCCCGGTATCACTGGAAGATTCGTTTCCGATTGACCGACTTTGAAGACTTTGAAGCAATAGTAACTCGTTTAGCTAGCCACTCGCACGCTTTTCGGCAAATTAAAGCGGTTACCTTTGTCAATTAAGCTGAAATCAAGAAGAATCCGTTGGAAAGTGTGAAGTCGGCCCAGAGAACTCGGATCATTTAGAAATGCTAGCTTCAACTGAATCCACCGAGCTATATTTGGTTACCTATATGTGGCCCAAGCCCTTAAAAACTACCCAGGAATTCTAGGAAAGGTGCCAAGAAGTATAAAGCAACAAACAAGAAAGCAGACAGACACCCGTCCAACGTCATTTTTGCGGGTTAAATTCGCCCAAACTGCTTTCCCTGGGCTACCGCGATTTGGATTTCTCAATACGACCTGAGAACGTTTTTCTTATCTTTCTCTTAAATATACCGCAAAAGCCAGACAAAAGACTTTCTGAAGCTTCGCGAACAGGAAACTCTCAACAATGATATTTGGAGTTCAATAATGAAAAAATAAGTGGCGCAACTCGTTAATCACGACCTCATCAAGTTTCCAGCGACAATGCTCGAAATAACCGAAACAAAACGTCTTGTCTTGACCAAATACGGCATCTGGAAAGTTGCCCCTTGCACCTTTTCCTTGTAACGCCCTCATAAGCTATGTAAAAAAAAAATTACAATCAAATAATATAGTGTACATCAGAAAGTATCAACAAAAAACGCAATTTCCTTTACAAGAATTGAGGCCGTGTATACTGTCAACAAAACATCAGGGGGAAACAACCCAACCTACGCTGCCACGACAAACTCGCACCATTTTACCATTTTCCCAAAAGAGTTAAACAGGTATATCGAAAGGGTGTGACAATTGCTGCCGCGCGGCTTTTAAACGAACCGGGGCTCCCGTCTCATTGTGGGCGCCAAAACTTGTTGCAGCCTTCTCTTTACTCCTCTTTTGTTCTCCGAAACAATAGAAACGCATCGAGGGGTCTGCTTTTGAACCTAATTCGATTGGGGAAAGGGAACGGGTCACGTGACAGACGTTAATCACCAATGGTTAGTACAATTCATTGTTGGCTGAACACTGCCAGACCCGTCCATTGGTTCCCAAACGATAAATAAAGCCATTTTTGTATCAATTACAATGTCTCCTTCCTGTTCCCAAAATAAACTGCAAGGGAATTTGAAGGCAACGAATCTGACAAATTTCCCAAAATAAACAGTACTGAATTTTAGCCTGTTTCCGCAAGAATCTGCTCTGCTCTGCGAGGATGGGTCAAGGTGAAGGCCGTATGACTTGGCAACGTCTTGTTGGCTTGAAGAACGAGCAGGTATGAGCGTGACCAAACATCTTTTCAATAGAGGCATTTCCCAGAATCAGGAACTGTGCATAAGGCTGCGTTTCTATTTTTTATATTGATTTTAAACAACAATAGGTCCTATCTCAGCCTTTAGTAGCTCTACAGTTTCTTCTACTCTCGAATCTACATACTACGAGGGATTGTCATTCTAACAGCGTGTTCCACTGGCTGCACTGGTGCAATAAGCAAATGTAAACAGTGTGTAATAGCGCGTTCCACTGGCTGCACTGGTGCAATATTTTTGGCACTCAGTGTGTCAAACATGTAATCTTTACACACTACAAAAAATGTTGCACCAGTGCAGTCAGTGGAACGCAGGATAAGCATACCCATGTTTGACACAATGAGTGCCAAAACTCTTGCACCAGCAACCAGTGGAACGCGCTATAGGGGTCGCACTGTAGCACTACCCTGATTTGCGAAATCCAGATGCGATCTGAGCCGGTCTAGAAATTTTGCGCAAGTTATAGAACATTCAAATCTCGGCATCTTCATACTGTTTGGCTGGAAACGTCTTGAAACATAAGTTTCTATGCGTCTCATATCTTACCCGCCTATCGGGCGACCAATAAAGTTCGCATACACAAAGAAACTTAGCAGCAATACAGTATTATATTGCTGTATTCGATCTAATTTATAATTCTGCTATAATAGACCAACCAAATAATCCTTTTCCTTCGTATAGAAAAAGACGAACTTGAAAGATAGCGTATTGCAACGACATAGCGTATAGAGAAAGAGAGCTCTTTAGAGACCTTCACGCGAGTAAGATGTTAATCAATCGGATTATAATTCCGCCTGCATTTGGTCCCAGCCAAACCAAAAATCGCACTCAACCGGAAGTCCCTGGAGGTTTTCAGCCTACAGTTTCTAGGTAGTGTTTACAGGAAAAGCTTATGATTGATTATAGAAGAGCAATTTAGCGAACACTTTACGGAAGGTGTTAGCTAATACCTCAACCACTACTACAACATGGGAAATCGTACCAGAACACCCATGCGAGGTCACCTGGTAACACTGGGGGTTACGTTGAGTGAACTTCCCGCACTTTCTTCCTCAGAATCCGAAGATTCACTCCATGGATTCCCTACTGCGACGTAGTCTCAACGAAAGCTTAGGGGGTTAGGACTCTCGAGGGACACCCAGGTTTATTCCGAGCCAGCAACCAACACCCAATCGGTTTTGGGTTTGACCTCCTTTTTATAGAGCTTCTCAATAAAGCTCTGATTGAAATCTATAATCACTCCAAAAGTCAATACCCAGTTGACTTGTATTTACTTACTAGTGATCGTTTGTTTTTATTTACTTATTAGTGATCGCTGATGCTAACTTCCCAACGAGTTCCACCTGCGCTAAAGGCCCACGTGAGGTTAGAGCCGATGGACACTCCGCCACGGCAGTTTTGGAAGCAATATTGACCCTAATGCCCCTGGATACCTATGTTTACGCACCGGTAAAAACCCGCAGTTGACACATTTTCCGAGAATTGTAACTAAGCCATTTAATGCTAAAAACCTTTGGTATAGGCTGCTGTTATGAGCATGACGGATTCCGATAAACGGCGTGGTTTACCGGATCCTCCGGCCATCAAAGGCGAATTCCAAGCGTTGTTGGACGCAGCGGAAAAACGGAAAGTTCCGATCCAGGATGTCGAACGTTTCGACTTTTACGAAAGGGCCAAGAAAGCCTACGCAATAATCCAAACCGGGTAAGTCTCTAATTTTATTTTTTCACTGGATGGCTTCAGGAAAGAAATAAAATAAAAATTCAATAATTCGTAAATTCTTCAAATTCAAATACTGAATTAAATCTTTTCATTGGTTAGGGAAACGGCGTTGTATGGAAACATTGTTCTAAAGATGGGGGTTATTTCGTGAAAACCCACCTTATTCCTTTCAACTTGTTGCTAGTTTAGTGTACTCGGACAAAAACACCTGTAATTCCCTAATTGCGGGGAATAAACATCTAATTGTTAATATACTGGGATTAATACAGATAAGTGGGTTGCAAAAGACAGATCACAGTTTTTGTAGTACCTATAGTTAACCCAATAAATCTTGTCCAGTCTGTAATTGTTTCCTGAATTTTTTGGATGAGTAATAAACTTGTTAGCTGAATAAAATAAAGAGAACAGATTGCGTTTCGTGACGAAAGAACGAATATTATTTTTATCGGTTATTCTATTATTCACGTGTCCCATATAAAGTACACGGGAGCAGTATTTTTCCTCATGATATCTCATGAGGAAAAATACTGCTCCCGTGTACTTTATATGGGACACGTTACTATAGCCAGGTTACTATAGCCCGTGGTCAGGTTCTCTCAATGGTCCGGGGGTTTCACGCTCATATCTAATCTATATAATGACCGACAGTAGCTTTTAGGTGTAATTGGTATTGTTTAACCCTTGGCCGTGGTTAGTCGCGACATGACTGGGTGTCATGTGATAAGGGTCGGCATTCATTGAATTAAGGTATTGGAACGCGGTAAACTGGCAATTATTTCAATCTCGAGAAAATTCGCCCACACTTCGATAGAAGCCGAAACGTCCCTAACTGATATTAAATTGGTATAAAAAGGGTGCACTAATTACAGACCAACACATCAGCATTCGCCTTTCATTAAGAAGTTTAGCTGTGTTAACAGAATTGTATTTTGCTAAAAAGTAGCATTAATTAACCACTTCAAAACATAGTTTCTGAAGATTCGAAGACTTCGTTAGACAATCGCAAAGTTTAGTTTTATTAACAGACTTGCATTTTGCTAATAACGTAGCATTAATTAACCTCGTTAAAACAATTCTGGAGCTTTGAAGACTTCGGTTAGACAACGTTAAATTGTTTGGAATCGAATTTTCGAGTCGAATTGTTGCTTTTGTATTTTTTGCTGAATTTTCTGGGTGCAAATTGAAGTTTGGTTGAAAATGGCGTCCCAATTATTTTCGATTAAAAGTAAGTTACTTTTGGCAATCCAGCCTCTGAAACCCTCGAGCTAGAGGGGACATAATTCCTGAAAGATTAACTTGGCCTAGCAAGGTTACTATAGCACGTGATCAGGTTCTCTCAATGGTCCGGGGGTTTCACGCTCGTATCTAATTTATATACACCCGCCCCGCCTCTAATACTAAACACATACTGAAATTTTCTAGCGATGATTATCATCAGCCTTTGCCTACGGCTCACAACAGAAGCCAGACCGTCTTTCACGCTGCGTGACCAAGTTTCCCACATGGACCATAGCGAATTTGTTTCGAACTCGCCTACCTTCGAGGCGGAAAGTTTAGCAGAAATTCCGACCACATCAAGCTCAGCAACACACGAACTAGACGCCGCTACTGCTGGAGTGGATGCGGTGACCGTAGTTGGGCAACCAACAACTTCATGGCCCTTATCGTCATCTACTTTGGCATCAAACAGGGCTTACGTGTCATGTGGACCGGCCAAAGTTTTGGCGGCTTCAAGTATTCCCCAAGGAATGCTCTCCCTCGACCCACCTTTTTGGGTGAATCCTTGTGGCGTTCGCAGCAGCAAAGGATCTAGTAGTACTAATTCCAACGATGACACCGCGTTCTACGCCCAAACTTTATATATAGCAACCGATATTGCGCTCACTAACGCCAACTCTTTCCGAGATGCCTATGTAAGGTTTCTTTTCACAGCTTATTCTGTCCGCTTGATTTGCTATTGTAAACTTTATACCTTTGCTTTTCCCCAGATACGGACAACATTCGGAGTTAACAGTTTTGAAGAATTCGCTGCAGATTGGGCAGATTTTGAACTCGATTGGCTGCCTTCGCATGAAGTTATCCCGAAAGAATTGGGCGAAAATCTGACTTCTTCTTACTTAGCTACAGTGCAGGTATTTCTATAAAAATTATGCAATTATCAATGAGGAGTAAATGGAAGTAATAAACTTTACTGTTACTTAGTTTGATGTGACCGTCACTGCGGGATTGACCGCTATGCAGCAATATGCGGTGGGCCTTGAGCAATTGTTGAAAGACAAGTATTACTACAAAGCCTCGTTCGCGGGGAATTTTTTAGATTTAACCCTAGATGTGAAATCGGTAAAGATTTTAAGCTACGATAAGACTAGCAAGGTTACAATCTTTACTCCAATTGTTATAGGAGGTTTTATGCACTTTGAGCTCGGCAGTGGACGGCATGGGAATTGAACCTCAACCTGTCGACGTAGGAAGAAACGTCATGCCTGATAACCAACGTGACGTACATGACTACAGCACGCGTGATATGAGGGACTTCATCATCTTCAGAGACCTCATTAATGCGTTGGAGTACTACAAGCAAGTTTCACGATACTTTGAGACAAAGAAAGCCATGTTGTGAGATAAGAGCAATTGTTTTCGAACCGTGACCGTAATTTTCTTATCTAGGTATATCATAACTTATCAAATTTACTGCAAAGCTTAATGTAAGGATATTGCTGTTCTTGTCACCAGTGTAATACGGATTGTGC
Organism: Lepidurus apus apus; assembly: GCA_022832285.1. NCBI lineage: Eukaryota > Metazoa > Arthropoda > Branchiopoda > Notostraca > Triopsidae > Lepidurus > Lepidurus apus. Next base: position 94,237 of record JAGJRO010000157.1, on the reverse strand, counting down.
AATCTAACAAAATTCTCGGAATTTAGGAACCTACATGAACGAAGCAACAATAAAATATAGATCACAGAATTGCAAACTTGAACGTCTAAATGTCTTCCACGTTTCTCTGATAGCTATTTGAAAACATGCGCTTTTCTCATGATTTATTAAATTAGAAAACTAAAGTTCTAGCTGTGCATAAGTTTACCATGAATACATTCGTTTTCACAGCAAACGCTTTCCGCCATTTTTGATTATTTTTGAAAATATTCCAGATTGTAAACATACGCCATCTACTCGTTACGGATCTAGACAACAATTCGGGATGCCACAAACCAGAATTTCGATTTATACTACCCTACTTCGATGACTCTACTACTAGGAATTAAAACGAAAATAGAATGGAGAACGCGAGTGTTAAGGGTATAATACAAGGAATGCCAAATGTCATAATAAAGCCTAATGGTGTGTGATAAGATCAATCAAAACATACTCGCGCTTAAAAAGGCAACACAATCTTTGCAGTATCGTACATTACAACCCTTCAGACAAACATTGACTACTGCCTGGTCATAAAGATATAACGCTATGATTTCGCGAATCAGATGTCGCGCAGGCAAGTGGCAATAGATCCTTATAAGGCTTGGTACAATGATGATACCTAGGTATCAATGACTATAAGCCTAGGTATAGCCCGGTATGCATAATTTTTATCACGTATTAACTACGTCAAGCAAAGGATAAACCTATATACTTTTTCAGCAGCGTAATACGGATATTATAAGCTAACAAAATTCTCGGAATGTAGGAACCTACATGAACGAGGCAATAATAAAATATAATACAACACTATATTTAATAAAATATAATACAACACTATATTTAATAAAATAAATATTATATTTATTTTTATTATTATATTTTGTATTTTATTTATTTATTATTATTAATATTATATTTTTATTAATGTTATTATAAACATTATAAAAAATAAAATTAAAAAATAAACGTATATCTAGTTGCCGGCAAAGTTTCTACGCTTGAAAAGTAACCGCCTACACCGACCTAAGGTATACCGAGCCTTAACAATATATTGCGCGAATAGTAACAACCAGAGCGACGTCGGCTTGACTTTCACGTTCTCTCTCGAGTATTCCTACTTGACTCTCCTTTGCCCTCTCACTACCCCGATTACCTCGCAAATATGACCTGGATCAAAAGCAGCTTTCTGCTACGCCATACCCGGTATCCTGCTCACCCAAATAACTCGGACCTAACGTACATATTTCTCGCTACTTTGAACAGTGCACGAAATTGGGACAGATTCTGTATACCAGGAGACCATCTAGCGTCAGCAATTCAAAACTAAAGTCACATCCCGAAAACAGAATTCAATTCAATTGAACCGTTTTACTCTTTATTTCTCGAAAATTTGTTAAGCTATAAACGGATTTATTTTTGGAAAAATAATGTATATTATGATCTTAACTGAGCTATTAATGAATAAAAAAGTGGCTGTCCCTGTGAATGGTCAAGACTTATATTTACATGCCTTTTTTTCCGACATTTGATACATTCTTTCATGGGATAGATTAATTTTTCACAGAAAAAAATGGGGCTGGGGAGTGTTAATTGTTTCCTTTTTATCTTTTAAAGCCGACTTAACACATGTGCGCTCTGTATCGAGCCTTTTCCTTCCCTATGCACATGGCAGTGGGTTATTTGTAGGTAGAAGGACATTACATACAGGACGCAACTTATGTCGCAAACATTCGATTTTACGCAACATTCCTTATTAACTCTTAGTCTTTTCAAAGGGCGAGCCAGGGCTAACATGTTTTCTTTTACTTCCAAGGAAAAGGACTTCCGAGACAAAGGGAGAGAGGGAAATATATCCAAACAATAAGCGTACCATACCATACATACGAGAACCAACCTCATCAAGAACAGCGAAAAATAGTGTGGGGGAAGGGAACTATTTCTTGCTTTTTGGACGAATAGAAATAAAATAGAAAAGTTTTCTTCAGACACAAGACGCATACCGCACTAACACGTGAAACATCGTAACCGTTACTCTCAGATTTCACGACTCGCTCTCATTATTGTAGTTTTACTTATTTACACACTTCACAAATAAGATAAACAGGATCAATGGATTCTTAACTTTTTCTCAGAAAAATTTTGGATCACAATTCCCTCCCCCGCAACTCAACAACCGTCCACACCAATAAAAAACAATACAGTGTTTAAAACAATTTGTCTCTTTCTGAAGCCTGTCACTAAAAAGTAAAGACGACCCCCCAGAAAAAAAAAATGTAGGAATATTCCAAACCCACAAAGTTTTGCTTTTCGTCTCCAGGATCCAGACTTCTAAAGTTCCCTATTAACGCAGGCGAGTTTCTAATACTTGAGGCCTTAGTGATAATTAATTAAATTATTTTATTTTCTAAAAAAATAGAAAAACACCAACTCTTTTCTTCCAACGAAAACTTTTCAATGCAAACTTGCTTGGCTCTTTGATTTGCACTGCTGGTGTTCATCAAACAAAAGCGCGGGAGAAAAGGGGAAAAAATAAATGTTTTACAAAAAGTGAGACAACTTTTAATATAATTTTTTTTTGTCCGTCTCCGAATAAAAAAAAAGGTTTTAATCTTTGGCTATTCTATATATAGAATCCGAGCTAACTCTTAATTCAATTCAGGTCTCGCGTTTCTTTAAACTCCAGAAATGGCCCAACAGCCTACTGACTCAAGTCCTTTATGTTTTCGCTTTCCCAACAAAAAGAATTTCGAAAATAAATTTAAAAAAAATAAAAAAATAACCAACTCCATAAGCTTTCCCTTCGAGGACAAATTCGAAACATTACAACCCCTTGGGACAATGAAAAAAAAAATTCGAAAAAAAAGAACGGGGCTCTATTCTTGTGTTCGATCCATGGAGATCCATAAAATATCCACATCGTATCTTTAAGGGGCACGAATGCAGTTCTTAGTTGTCTTAAATTATCATAAAAAGCCCCAGCAACTGGGTAAAAACCAGCTTTAGCTTTCTAAGCTTTGACTTCGATACCCGCCTCCCAAAAAGTCTGAATCTAGTAAGTCAGTCCTATCTACAACACAAGCCCCGCCTGTCAACAAACAAAGAAACGCCCCTTTCTCCTCCCTCCTTAAAAAAAAATTGTACCACACAACATAACTTTTTTCCTTTGTAGTTTAAAAAGGGATGCTGAAGACTATAGTGAAGGACAATCTGAAGCTTAAATTTCACCATTTTGCCCCGAATTTTTTTAATTCCGGGATTTTTCACTTCCTTTTTACTTTTCTGCTGAGTCACACACACTCCTATTCCCTTCAAGAGGAACTTGCTACATAAAAATTAGCAAGTGTTGCAATCCTCCTTTTCTTGCTTACGGTTTGGTTAAAGCTTTCAATCTGGTGATTGGGGTAATTTTTCTCTCGCCTTGCTCCTTCCCAGGATCTCCAAATAAATAAAATCAAATATATCTTTTTTGCTGTTTTGCCAAGGACCCCCCTTCTCTCATTTCCCTTCCAAAATTCTATACCGTCCACTCAAACAAAACAAGGTGCATCGAGGACATGGGTCATCATTCCACTGGTTATTTGTGCAGGGTCACCCACCTAAAAACAAAAGAATACAATATTAAGAATGTTTAATTTGTCGAAAATATTTTATGATTTTTTTTGTTTTTTTATAATTCGTACCTTGTCCTCTTGCCCTTGTTCAAAAGCTTTCACGCCGGCTTATACGTGCTTTAAGCTTCTACGAGAGAGAGCTGGAACGTGCCCAGGGTAACTCCGCTATCACTGGAGACGGACTGCACCGAATTTTGATCATCCGTATCACTCGCATTGCTGCCGTACCCAATCACGTCCACTTCATCTATGGGCAAGACAATAAAACCTTCTACAATAATTCGCCATAACGCTCCCCTTACCTTCGCTCGCATATAAACCCTTCGTCCTCTGACGAGACAATGGAAATTTACCTGATTCCGACGTGGAGGACAAGGAGGAGGCGGTGGAAGTAGAGCATTCGGACAAAGACACTGAGCGACGCTGGAGCAAAGTATCCCGTTGAACCGAGAGTTGTTCCAACCGCCGTTTGAGGTATCGTTGTTCCCGGAATAATTGCTCTTTGTGTTGCGCATGCTTACGATCTCGGTCTTCCAAGGTCTAAAGAGTATCCGAAAAGGGTACAAAAGAGACGAAAAAGAAAAATGGTGAAAAATACAATAAAAAGTCGAGAAAACGCCCATTAATTAGACGGGAAAACCAGTAATTTGATACGAAACATAAGAATACGACTCTCACTAGGGGGTTTCAAACCTTACCCACACCTTACCTTGATAAAATGCTTCGCTTTGGTCAGCAACCCCAACGTCGTGTGTCTCGAAGAATCGGTCCCCAACGGGACCATATCTTTTAGCTTTTCCAGACAAATGCGCAGGTGAGCTCTCCTATCATTACAACAGAACTTTAATTAACAAAAATAAATAAAAAAATGCCAACAAAAATACATACGCTATAAATTCAACAAAATCTTAGCGTATTCGAAGAGCTATGAGAATTTAAGTATAATGAAAATAGTATCTATTACTACTATCTAAATTAGCATCTATTATATAACAAATTCAACAAATTTAAGGCCAGGGTGCAGTGTAACCTCTTACGGCGCTATAGAAGGTAAATTTTGATTCGAAAATTTAGTGACAAACGGGTGTAAGGTATTCCGCTGTCAAAATGACACTAAGGTGTCATTTTTCTAACATGAATTTTTACAGCTAATGTACTGAAAGTACAAGTTTTAACGATTCTCATCAACGAAAGTTTATGAGAATCGTTAACCTAACTTAATTCATTTCCAACCCAACTACCAATTTTTAACTCGAATGACACCTGTTTGTCATTCTTTTTCCGGAGAACGTTTTGCAACAATATAACACATAAATGTCATTTTTGACCTATTTTAAACCGAAGATCGTGTTGGTTGAGAAAGGGTATGACATCAGTGCCCTCTTTTGACAAAAAATGATCAACTACTTGCCGTACACCGTGCTCCTAGGAGCTATTCTATTCCAAATATATTAGAACAAATATGCTAATAAATGTAAAAAAATAAATAAAAATAAACACAAAGATCAAGAACACTTCCCACCACGTAGCGCCTAAAAAGTCGCCTCTTCCCTATTTCCTCTACACCTATTTCGGCATAGGGAAGTCGAAACAAAGAACCATCATCACACGGAACTTTACACTCCTGGTCCATGAGCCAGAGGCCCAACTCGTTTCCCATGACAGTCACACCTTCTGGAAAAGGTCCAAAAGATCCTCTATCGGTCTATCGTTTATACAATCATATCCTCCCTGCCCCTACATGCACTATCTCTTTACAGTGACGTCACAAGACATTTCCCACGCTGTAAAACGCCAAACTCCACAAAAAGCCCCCTCCACTCTATTCATTCTGCTTGTAACTTTTCTTTTTCCATTACTTAAATTACTATTTTGCCACCTCGGCCATTACTAGCCAAAGTAGCAACTAAATAACTCAGCCGGGGGGCGGAAGTCAATGTCTGCGTAAAGGATAGGGGAACTTTGGCTAGCTTACAACAGGTAAGCCAACGACCTGTTCCCTTTCCCGCGCTACTCATACTCGGTGGGTAATTTACATGCACCGTACAAAAAAAAGTTGAAAAAAACTCGCTTACGGGCCTTTTCCGTTTCTCCTTTTCTCGGGTCTTTTTTATGGACGCAACTCGCACCCAACAACTTCTTGCGCTTATTAACAGCGCAACAATAAGCCCCGGTCTGCTCGACGTCACCGAAGGTTGCGGATACGTGACTTTTCAAAGACGGACCAAACCCCTTTCGAAGACTCCAAATAGCGAACAAAAGAACTCCTTGCCATACTTGCACCTTTTTATAAATCATAGGACAAACCCACGCCCAGCCTTGCACATACCGGTTCTGATAACCCTTATAAAACAACCGGGGACGGGGTTGGTGAAGGGGGAATACGCGGAACAGAAAGGTACAGAAAGGGAACTACCTATTCTTTTTTTTTTACGACTTTTGTTTCCGCGCACATATCTTTAGTATCAATCCCAAAGGACTGAAAGAAACAAGAAAAGGAAAAGGCGCTAACGCTGGGGTCACAGAGTACGGCGCGGAACATTAAGCCTGAACTAGGGGTCCCTCTATGTTAGCGCGCCGGCATCAACACTGAATTCGTTCGACGACTCCCACTCCTGGCCCGGGCTAAACACAACACAACGCACGGCTTGCGTATCGTAGGCTATTGCCTATCCTTGCGAGGCTTTTATGAGCCGTTAGGCTGGTTAGTACACTTTTAAGCCGCATAAATAAGGTTTCGCTGCGTTGTGTTTACCTTTTACTTCGCGCCTTAAAGAGTAACTAACGCTAACTATACAGTAGCACGGTACAGTACCATAGTTGCAGTAGTTAGTACAGTTAGTACTAGGTTAATTACTAAGTACAGTTAGTACTATGGGCGGTACAGTATTTGGTTTGTTACCCAGATGGACGGATGAAATGGATTTTCTCTAGGTTAAATAAAGGACGCGTTATTGATCAAACTCGCGCATAATAACAAAGAAGATCCTTTGTTGTCGTTGGTTTAGAGTCGCAGAACGAACCACGGCATAGAGACAGCGACTCCCTTTTCCAGGAGGTTGAGGTCAAAAACAGGCCAAAGAAGAAAAAGCCGTAGAAAAAGTTCCCAACGCTTTACTCCGGCGCCTTGCATGCTGCTTTGCATATGTATATATATCTGCTATCTAAACAAGCCCCCTAACGCGTTAGGAACACGCACGTATTATAAGCACAATTTATGGAATAGTAGCTCGCATACTAAAAAAAGAACCGCGTTCTGGCCCTCTTCCCGGATTTCCCGCTTTCTCAGAAACGCCAAACACACGCTTTTGCCTTCCTTGAAGCTTTTTTTCCGTTATGGGATGGCACAAACTTGTGGCAGGACTGGCTAAAAAACCCACATTGGTTCAGCTAATTATGCAATCGTTTCAAGAACGTTGTAAAAATAGGAACCAGAATTTTACGACCTATTTAGCCCTAGGCATTTCCAATGTATTCTGCTATTCATCACCTGCTCCATTTATATGCATACTTACAGGCTTTCCCTGTCAGCGGCCCAAGTTTCCCAGAAATGCCACTAGAAAACATTCCTGACACCTAAATACCTAAAACAGCCTCTTCCCTAGCCTATGACGTCACACTGCCCTTGCTCCTAGGATCATATCTTGTTGCGTAGAGCCAAATATAGTAAGGAATGACTAGCCATCGTAGGCTTACGCTTCCTGAACACATAAAAGGCCGTATATAGTGCCTATAGGCGTTATGGGCTCCTATCCGCTTTTAGTTGATAAGAAGAGGGGGGTCTTATCAATCTAACGCTCTATATGCAGCGGTCGATCAATAAGACCAGCACTAGAGTAAATAGAAAGTCCTATTGAAAACTTGCAGTACCGAATGTACAATGAGAGCGAATATGGATTGCGTTGACACAACCGTTATCACCGCATGACGTAATCGATTCTCACGCGTAACAGCCAGGGATGAACGTGCGCAGCAGCACATAGCATGCCCCAATGTATACACGCTTACAAATGACCTTCTTGAAAAGTTTAAGGACAGGCAAGAACGACAGGTGTCGCAAGTTCCTAGATGCAGCAAAACGAACGAAATTCCGTTGTCCCGGGACTCCGAAAACATTCCCATTCGGGAGACGACCAACTGTTTCTTCACATTTTTCCTTTTTTCGGCCAGCTAACCTGTCTCTTTGGTAAACAAACTGGCTTACTATAGTCTTCCAAAATTCCCATGTCTCCCTGTGTTTTAGCCTAGTTAAAAAAAAGAGTAAGTAAATAAATACAAAGTCCAAAAACCCGTTTTTACCCCATTAGGTTTCTTATCTTCTTTAGGGTTAAGAAGACGAACAAAGAGGAGGAGAAGGTTCGGAAAAAATCCAATTTCCATTTGCCTAACCAACATGTAAGCTCTTGGCACACGTGTGCGCTGACGCGGCATGGGCCTCTCGTGGAAAACGCTCAGCTTAATCAATCTAATGCCTCGAAATAAGCAGTTCCCTGCCACGGATCCCATCCATCAACGCATATGCTGGTCAACTGAAACATTTCAGCCCCGACCTCAAAGCGTGCGAGAAATTGAAGGCACGTGGTTAGGAGCATCAACCAAAAAGCCATGTGACTCACAAAAACGCTACCTGTTTTTCTCCAACTCGTTGTGCGTCGACCTAGAACGAAACAAAGAGCAAGAAAAATTAGGTTTTGCTCACACTCAACAATATTGCGATCCATTCATCCATATGTCCATATATTACTCTACATTGAGCACCAATTCAATACATAAATCCCTTCGAACTAAGCTCATTCAAAGCCCTTACATAATTCCTGTAACTTGTGGCTTTCATGTTAAACTTTCAACTTAACAATTTAACTCGAATTCAATTTCAACAAAATTTTAGCAATAATATAACCTTGTTATTATTATTTACATTAAAGCTCCCGTATGCCTTAGCTCGGTATAGGCGGTTACCATGGGGAATTTCGGAACAACTTTGAGAAAACCAGTGCATTTCATGAAAAAAATCTTTGACAGCGATCTTGTGCTTGTTAACAGGTAGTTAATCAGTAATACACTAGCGACGCTTGCGTCTATGAGAAATACGTTACCTAAAAATATGTCCTTTGGTTTTGCACTAGCTACTAACTAAAGAAAACTTTTGTTTTAGATTGCTTTCGAATCTGGCATGACAAGCCGTTTTCGAGAAACCTTGTTCCCGAAAGTTTGATGACTTGATTTGGGACATTGTGCTGCTACAGCAAACCGTCTTACTTTCTTTAGCAAGGCTTTTGCAAAACAATAACAAACATCAGCGCCATCTGTGACTATTTCCCATCAATACGCTAAGGTATCCGGGAGCTTTAAGATTATGTATTCGTCGTCTTAGTTAAGTAAGAGTTAGTTAACGTGTATGTTACTAATTAAATCTATGCCTTTATAATTAGTTCATTAATATTTATCACTTATTTATTGTTTTACTTTGTTAATTACATTCTTATGTAGTATAATTTTATGCATTATTTACTTATTATACTTTATATACCTTATTATACTTTATTACTATAATATTCTATTTTATTATTCCATGTATTTTCCTTTATTTATTATATATTTTATTATTTTTATTTCTTATGCATTATTTATTGCTTATTTATTTATGTATTATAATAATAGATGTATTATTCCTATTTAATTGTACATTATTATTTATTTCACCAATTTCATTATTATTAGTTATTACAATTTTAAAAATAATATGGCGCAGTACAAGTATTTTATTGCCTTACTATTATTGTGCACACATATTAATATTGAAATTATTCTGATGTGTAATTTAAAACATTTCTAGGTATAATTTTCTTCGTAATGTGGGTTTGGCTACTGATTTCCCAACAAAGTTGGTCAACACAAAAGGTCACCCCACGTGGTTTCTTTTATTTAATTTATTTCGTGCTCGTTTCAGGTTACCGGGTTCCCTCCCTTTGCTTTCCTTGAATGTAAATGAATACGACATCACGCGACCCTCACAAGCACAAAACACAAAACTGGGTCCCTAATTTGTATCCCTTTGATATATTACGAGTTTGCCTAGCCTAATATTTGTATTCGCGTCATAAACCTTCGAACAACTTTGCACTCGCCCCTATTGTTCTCTCTCAGCGCAGTATATGAGCCTCCCCCCATTTAAATAACGCCCCCAGGCCTACCAGACTCAAACATGAGCTCTTACGTTTTAATTACCCACTTATGCATCCACCCTTACCGGTACCAGTGAGAACCTAGAAAGGGATTATAGCTTACTGTCCACCCAACCCCTCAGCCCCCGAAAATCCATAACCTCCCTCATTAATTTGCCTCTATCTACTAAATAATAAATAAAGAAGACACCACAAATTGCACAAGTTCCTCGCTCAATAAAAGATGATAATTTTTACGACTCGAGGGAGTGTCCGGTTGAGAAATATGTGTGAAACCAGCTGGATGAATTTTTCTTGCTGCTGGGCAACATTCTATAATAAGCCGGAGCACATGGGCTAGCTACACAGGTGCCAAAATACCCACCTGGGTGCAAAATAGCTCACCTTTCTTCGTCCCTTGGCACGGACCTTACAAAAAATTCCATCTGGGAGCGGTTTGCTAAAAGCGCCACACTGTCCATTCAATAATGCACTCTCTGACCTTTGTCTTATTATTATTTTCCTCACAATTCCTCCGAAAAGAAGGATCAATCCCCCGATTTTTTTTTTTTTTTTTACAAATCTCCAATAACCTAATTCGCGTTTCTCGTTCCTGCTCCATTATAGCTAGCAACCCGAAACTGTTCCGACTCCGCTTACTTCCCCCCACACTCCATGTGGCGTAAATGCTCTACCTCGAGTGGTATAAGAAAGAAAAAATTATATATAAATAAATAAGCTGACAAAAGAGAACTTTGGGCTTCCGTTTGGCGAGCATAGAGCATATTACGTCTTATCTCCGGTCCGGGACCCGCTCAGCTGATTACAAAGTCTGATATTCCAAACAAGCCGGGACGTGCCGACGGAATTTCCATAGTATCATGGTGTCATAGTTGAGGAGACCGTTTGTCTGGTGTGAAATCACATACCAAACTCCCTTTCCCAACTCTCGAGAAAAAATAAATAAATAAAAAAAACCGAGGAAATACGTCAGAGAACTTTTTCTGAATTTTTTCTTCATTTTTTTTTCAAGAAAAGTTGCTCTGGTGTCAATTTAAGTGAAGGGATCCGGGAGCTTTACAGCTTTAAAAGACGCTGTCACATGGCTTTGGTCAGACCTCAGACGTCAAAAGCTACGCCATATGAGCAACTTCCCAGGTGGACGCCCTTTTCAGTGACGTCACGAACCCTAATTTTGCTTATGACGCCACAACCGCAGAGGCAGTGAGGCAGGCTCCAGGACGTAAAATACCTCAAGAAATAAATGTCAAAGCCTCTCCAATGACTTGCGGGGGAGGCATGAGAGACTACATTTAGCGTTACGTAAACGAGTAAACGAAAGAGAATGTGGGAAATGTTACCTATTTCCCTGAGATTTTTTGGCTTTTCTGGCAGTATGGGATTCTTCGGGCATAGGTAGTGTCGACGCGTACCCATGTTCTGCTTCTAAAGGGGATACACAAAATATTAAAATTAAGCTTCGATTTTTTCAATTTTTTCCACTATTTCTCAATTTTTTTAGTCATTTAATTGTAGAGCGATCCTCGAGTCCCGTGTTTGCATGCGCAATTGTTTGTCACGTTGCTCTTAACCCAGAAAAGGAGTCAAATCCCAACTTCTGCGCCTTGTTCTACTTTCACTGTTGCTCGTTACATGACTCGAGTCACGACTACGCAGCTTTACTACGGGAATCCAACAAGAATCGAGCATCTTCAAAGCAACAAAGGAAAAAACAAAAAAGCTCGCAGGACGGGACAGCCACAAGAAATGCATGTAAATAAACCATATCTCGTGCACCAAGGAAAGGTTCCCACTCACTTGACGGGTTAACTCGACAGGACAACCCAAAAAGGGAACCAAAATATACGAAAAATAAATTGAAAAAATAAAAACAAATACAAGTAAATAAAGAAAAACAGCAAAAATTACATGCCGTGTTGGCAGCTGTACCAATCTTTCTCCTCTCCATGCTCTCCATGCATACTCTACATTCGCCAAAAGAAATGACCCGATAACTGCGCCAAAGGATAAAAGATGCACTTTACTCCCTTCCATCTCGTTTTTATACATTTATTTATTTTTCCTACGTATGTTTTTTGCTTGTTGAAACTTGTCTGGCAGAAACTTAATATTCGTCACGTCCCTTTCTTTCTATTTTTTTTTCTATTACCTACTCAATCGCACGGACTAGAATAGTCTTGGTTACCATAGGAATAAAACGAATCCATAGGAATAAATAAGGAAAAAAGTGAGAACTGACACGCTGGTTTCCCTCGTTTATTCGAAAGCAAGGCAACAACTTTCAGAAAAAAGGGGAAAATGTCAATGGTCGATCTCTCGTTGTTAGCTTCATCGATTTAGAACAAAATCTCGGACACCACGACACTTCGTTTGCTTTCTTGGCAAGCTGGTTTAGGACCACAAAAAAATAAGACAAAAAAAGCTAAATTTTCCTCAATAAAATAGAATAAAATTGACGTTTCCTTGTATTAGGCCTTGGGTAACGTAGTCTGTAATGCTGTAAAACGCCCTCCCTTATAGGGTTTCAAAGAACAAAAGAAGCCCGCTTAGGCCTAGCCAACTTTTCAGTCTAAACGGCCGTGGCACATAATGCACGAATTTCCTCTATTCAGTGTTCGGATTTAAAAGGTCTAACCAGCTGTTTGCACCTTTGGAAAAGAACCGGACTTGATTTTGCTTCTAATAAGAAAAAAAAATTTTGTAGTATGAACGAATAATACAAAGAATGACAATTTTTCGAGGGATTTGGTAAAAGTTCTTAGTGTTTAATTAAAAAAAATAATGATTCGTTGCCTGCTTCCGTCCACGTCATACCCTCCTGCTTCCTTCTCTTTTCCTTTCTCTCAAGTCCCTATCCGCTCCCGTGGTCCGTGTTTCGTTGAGCAGCACACGTGACCGAGGCTAAAGCCACGAGAACCGCGCTGGATTGGCGCAGGTCGGTTTGCATGGCCGGATCCTTCAAGCGAAACCCGGGCCTGGCCCAGCCTTTGTTGTCCAACAAAATGGGTCAGGGACCCTTTAGCCCGTACTGCACCTCCCCGAATTGCTCGAAAATCTTGTACGACAACCTTATGATTTCATAGGGTTAAACGTCACTAGCGGGACAATTGGAGCAACTTTTTGGGGGTTAAATAGGGCTGGTAGAGGAGGTAGAAACGAGGAAAGGGCGACTTTGGGGTTTGTTGTGTTTTTTTTTTGCGTTTGACTTCGAACTAAGCCATTTGTTGGTTGTTTGTTTACCTCGATCACGTCTTTCCAGGTACTCGGCAGCTTGAAGTAGCGCAGCAATCTTGTTCATGTTAATCCTTCAACACACAATTTAAAACCACCAGCAAAAACACTAGCTTCTGTCCACCACAATCCGAGCACGGGGAAACCACGGTAGAATATATTCGAGTCAGCTATCGAGCACAAACTGCGCAGCAGTTTGCTTTGCTTGGGTTACGCTTCTCGCAGCTCACGGGGAGAGGACAACGACAATGATAGCTCGTTTTCGACGATGACGCCATCTGGCCAGGGTCTCGTCCAATAGAACGTGCCTTAGTTAACGGCGACCTGTACGACGGGCCAATGAAAAAATCGATAGGAAAAGCTAAACCGGGACGGCCTTCAGCCCACGTGAAAGTCATGCCGCGGGCTCAGCTTCATCAACAAGCTGGCAAAATACGGAATCGGATATGCCCGACAACCGTGAATTTGTTTATCTGATTTATGGACTCGTTCATGAGTGAACGTAGACGGAATAAAACCCTTGCGAAATTTTCGGAATAATTTAAGGCATTTTCTGTATTTGCTTTTTAACCGTTTTACGCTTTACGGATCGAATCTTCCTTATGGATCTGTCCGCAAGGCGCTAACGGTTCTTCTGCACCTAATCTTTCCCATCTAGCCTTATAAACAGTTTGGTAGCAAATAATAACCTTTCTATGATATTAACGGAATAGTATACAGAAGAACAATGGCCTTACGACGTCTCATTTGCATGACTGGCACAAGCTCCTAAATGAAACGAATCAAGACGGAAACGGAGAGCTTTTTGTGGCAAAAAGGGCAAATTTATTCTTCGAATTGCGTGTTAATGCCATCTTTCGGCTACCTAACTAACCACATGAAATAAACAGCAGGTTCTCCGATTAAAAACCCGGTGGTTAAACATGACAGCGTCGTGTGACAGTGTTCCATCAGGTTCTCGGAAAAAAAGACAAACATATGTCATGTATCGTGCTGGTGGCTTTTACCGGAGAAGCTTAGTTGAAAATTCGAGTTGAAAATTGGCAGTTGAATTGGAAATGAATTAAGTTAGGTTAGGTTAGTTCGGTTCGGTTAAGTTAGGTTACGATTCTCATCAACTTTCGTTGATGAGGATAATTAAAACTTGTTCTTGGTCAAAAAACTGGTTTACGTGACACCTTTTTGTCATAGTTTTCCGGAGAACATGTCGATGGCATCTCAACGGATGACAAAGATGAGAACGGATGACATCTCATTTGCATGACTGGCACAAGCTCCTAAATGAAACGAATCAAAAAGGAAATGGAGTTTTTTGAGGCAAATAATTGGCAAATTTTCTTCTTTGAATTGCGTGTTATGCCATCTCACGGCTTCCTAACTAATCACATGCAATGAAATTGTAGTTACAAACATCATCTAGCGGCTGAATGTGAAGGATTAGAATGTTCTCAATTCGAAAATAATATCCGGATCGACAACTTTTACTTTTAGAAGCGACCTAATTTCTCCGGAGTTAGGGAAATAACGGGATCTTCCACTTAGCTACCAACCAGAGCAGTTTAGACCACACGACCATATGGTAAGGATCGGTGTAAGTCTTCTTTTGTAACAGTTCAACTTAACCTTGGATTCCTACCTGTGACGTGTGACAAGTATACCTGAGGAATTATCATTGCCATTGAGAATTGAGCAATCTGGAGGACTGGACCATTACCTGGATTAGCGTGTGGCCTTGGATTTGTTAGTCAGAAATCGTGCTCGAAGTTGGGTGGAACATGGCGTTCTAATTTTGAACAAACAGAAAGAGAAACACTTAGAATGGAAATATACCGGAAACTTTTTTTCTTGGCGTTGAGTAAGTTCAAACCTCCCCCATATTTCCTCTGGATCATATTAATGATTAATGGATTTTTTTTAGGTGTGTTACTCTGCCAAGCCCAGTTTGGGGAGAAAGAAAAATACCAAGGCAAATCATTGGGCAAAATAAACTCTTACCATCACCAAGTAAAGTGTTAAAAAGCCGCTATTTAGTTTTAAACATGCTTAAGTTTAGTACTGAAAATTAAATAATGATAATTTCCAGGTGAACGGTGAAGTCTATGCTGTAGATGAATACACATTACTCATTAAAAACTTCGTGTACGATGGAAATGGCATTGATACGTATTTCTGGGCTGGTCCTTCCATCCGTCCAGGTCCGCAAGGTTTCATAGTGCCCGACGATAAGGGAAAGTAAGCTGACTCATTTTAACCCCACAGGATTACAAAATTAAATGTTATTTTTTACTTTATTGTTACAGAACCAATGTCTTGTCTTATTATCTAAACAAGGACTTTACGCTAACTTTGCCAGATCGCAAGAAATTGACCGAAATTCGATGGCTTTCGGTCTACGACCTCAATTCACAAGTAAGCAAGAGCGTACTTTGCATACTGTAATGACTAATTAGTTTGCTCTAGGAAAATTTTGGAGATATTTCAATACCAGACGGCTTTGAACCACCAGCAGCCCAAAGGCTGTCCGAACTAAATCACCGCAAAGAAGGAGTTCGGTCAGCTCCGTTAATGGTTTTGGATGCCAAATCCATCCTCATCCCTGATCTGTTTTACACTGGCACAGGCACTTCCACCCACTTCTGGGTAGGAGTAGGGCCTCAGCCTGGGGTGAAAGGCACCAAAGTGCCAGACGAGAAAGGATAGTAAGTCGTGATTCTGCCTTTTTATATTAATATTGATAATTTGGACGCTTTTTATTACAGTTTGGGTCCTATACGACAGTATGATGGCGAAGACGTGGTTCTGGCATTGCCAGGCGAAATGACGGTTGCTGATATTGATTGGTTCAGTATTTACAACCTCGAAACGGGCGAAAACTATGGGTCTGCAATCATTCCCAGCGAGTTAAATGTTCCTCCATCCCTTTTGCGTGTCATCGTAAGGATTTTCTCTGGAACTAAAGAATTTATTTATGTTTTTATATTCGTTCTAGCCCCATACCAGTAACCTTCCCAATTGCGAGCAAATGCACCGGGACGTGCAGGTATCATGGGAGATCTTTGGTCCTGCGGTTACCATTGAAGTTGCAGCATTGATAGGTAAATGTCGAAGTTAAATAAGCAGATTTGAAATATCGTAGTTAAATAATGAAGCAAATATTACTTTTCAACTCAAGCAAGACCCCCTAAAAAAAGCAGTAAATAAATCAAATAAAATTTAACTAAAAAATAAATTAAAAAAGCAAATAATCTAAAAAATTTAATAATTAAAAAACGCGATATTTTAATCTCATCTAGATGATTATGAATACGTGGGATTTGGACTGAGTGGATCTGAAACGGAAAGCATTATGGAAGGCTCAGATGTGGCTTTACTGTACATGGATGGCTTCCAAGGCTACGCAGTTGATTACAACATCACCGCCAAGTCCACTGTAAGCTCAAATTTGATACTAATGTTAAGCTGTGGTATTAATATCAGTTTGTAGTGCGTAAGCGTGCTTGGTGCGTACCGCGGAGTGTGTAGAGACGACCTTTTGGGTGGTACAGACTCCTTCCAGTTCTTTAGTGTGGCGCGGAAAGATGGATTGACCATATTCTCGTACAGACGCTCTCTAGCACCACGTATGCTTCCAGGATTACGGTTTGGAGAGCGTACAATTTAATACTTACCCTTTTGTTAGCTGATGCGGGTGATAAGTCGTACCCCACTACGGGCATGTCGTCCATAGTGTGGGCCGTAGGCCGTCTAGATGCCAAAAAGCGGCCTACATTCCATAGATTATGGACTCGGCATCATACTACCGTGGAATTTGGCCGTAAAGATGAAAAGAACTGTCAACCGTTCACCGAATTGGGAAAGAAATTGTAATTATCCGTCTTTTTACAGCTAATGTTGGATGAAATTTAATTAAAAAAATATTTTTTTATATTTTTTAGAGTACCGTGGGAACCAGTGGTTATTCAGGACCAGTTCCTTCGCTCCTTCCGGATGCAGCTGGGGCCATCTGGTGGCAAAAGAGGCTACGAAGCTATTACAGGTAAGATTTGCCCTAAGGGGACTCTTTAGAAAGTTGAATAACGTTTTAAATGCATAGGACAACCTGCTAATGATATGGTTTGGTACGTAAACGGGTATTTGGCGCCAGAAATTTATCTCAGACGAGACTTGGCGTATACCTTCATTGTAGAAGGGGGCAGTGATCCCCATAGCGCGAATCTTTACCATCCGTTCATCATCACAGATGAACCCTTGGGTGGTTACGACCAGCTGAGTGACGATGAAAAGAAAAACATTCGAGTTTTGGCGGGAATTGAGTACACTCGTAGAGGGACAAGAGCAACTACGGGTATATTTCAATGTTTTTATGGAATTAATTCTATTTTGTTATTAAAATTTAACGGTAGCTCGTAACGTCTCATTAGCATTAACATAGTAGTGATGATAGTGATAAGATTGTCTAATTTTGGCTAATTTTGGATTCATAAATTTATTTCATTTATTCTTAGTTGGTCGGTTTTGTGGTTGGGAGCATCGCGGTCGTGATAGGCGTTTGGATGAAGACTTTACTACTTTCGTAAAGTTCCGTAATAGCTTAAAGCTCAATTGCCCTGATGGTAAGGCGTTTAAATTGTGCGAAATTTTCGAAGAGGGTTTCAATGGCGGTATCTGTTTCATTTTTTCCTAGGAGATCAAGGGATATTGAAGGTTAACCCTAATTCTTCTTGGCCTGATACAGTGTATTATCATAGTTACACACATTCCAATATGGGGTGGAAAATCAACGTCGTCGATAGATTCGGCGGCGTTGCAGGAGAGTCTAGTGCATCGACTTGGACTGTTTCTTGGAGTAGTCTAACCATGGCTGTGATTCTTGCCTTCTATCCTTGAAAAAGTATTGCCTCAAAAAGCAACATGGTCTTCCAATGTTTTTGTGTATTACGGTTATACTCATTTTATTGGATCTGCAAGAACTATGACATGTTTGTGTTGATTTGTACTGTTGCTCCGAAAAGAACATCCGTCCATGAATAATACATCTCATTCAGTTTTATGGGTATTGCTACCTCTTGGAAGTATTCCGGTGACAGAAATGCCGAGGGGAAATTTATAAATTATTTTTAGGGAGTTCTTCAGTCAATCGATTTTCGAATACATTTTCTATGCGATAAATTTGATTATGCGTATTTATATTATTAATTTATTTATTTTTGGTTCTATTCTTTTGATACTTTATAGATATTTTCCCAAGCCAATGCATGAGGTTGTTACAACTCTTAACTTTAACGAACATTAGCTAATTCCAACTAAAGTCCCGTATTATGGACACCTTAATGCTCAGTAAGTTAAGCGCAAGTTGATCAAATAAGCACATTTCGTCACTTCGGAAAAAATGTACAGTACCGAACTTATTGATCATCTTATGGAGTTTTGGAATTGACCAATCACAGTGCTTATCCCTGTTTAGACCACTCCTTTCATGCCTAATTTTACGATCAGACAGGGTTCTCAATACCTTGTTCCTTGTAAACTCCCCAGTTAATTAAAAAAGCAGGTCAGTCAATTAAATGCTGTGGTCGCCAAGCACTTTCTTTGCTTTTGACCTTTTGTTTGTCAGGGAAGAGATATTAGCTTTGCTACTATAAGAAGCATTTACTTGACTGAACTGCTTTTTTATTTAACTGGGGAGTTTAGAAAATGGACAGGACTACAATGGACAGATAGAAATGAAGCACCCTCTACATTATTTAAAGATTTTTTCATTTGTACACTAAGTTTTAAATATTTTTACTTGTAAAAACATGATCACTGGCCAAACGTGCACGCAAGCACGTCCACCCTTTGCAGTTGAAAACACTTCTCTAACTGGAAAGCGTTTAGCCGTGTGAAGGTGCTACACCTTCACATATACGCCTTAAGGCTTCGGTATACCTTAGCTCGATGTAGACGGCTAGCATGGGGAATTTTGGTACAACTTTTGTTCAAACCAGCAAATTTATTAAGATATTCTTTGACAGTAAGCTTGAGCATGGTATCAGCTAGTGCACAACCAATCCACCTTGTTTTCCAATCAATAGTACATTAGTATTATTGATTGGAAATGAAGTTTGCAAATGAAGTTGTTTTCCGAAAGTCGAAATGAAAGAAAATCTCTCTGCTTTTCTCGAAGCCTCTGCTTTTCTCTTTTGTAAATAGTTTCGTTACGTAGGCTTTCGGAAAACAACCGACGTGGTTTGCAAACAACTGACATTTGTCCCATATTTGAAGTTTGCAAAAAAACACAGTTGCAAATGAACTCTGCAACTGTGTGAATTAATTGACATTAGCGTCCCATCTAGCCTAGGTAGTCTATAACTCATGTCATGTTATGAAAAGTCAGGTACGGATTGATACCAATAAATGCACACCATAGAACTGATTTTTTTCATATTCTCAAATGATATATTTAGACTTCTTGCGTACATAAAATATGCATACAAGCTTCTAAGCTTCTAATAGACACATTTCTTGTTCATCGCATACTTACTAGAAAGGATTCTTTTAGTGGGCAGCGGCAGCATAATCTCCCTTTACAACGTAACCCTGGTTGTCATAAGAGGTAGGCTTTTCTTGATAGGTAGGACGCTGGTAGGCATTATCATAAGAGGTAGTAGCCTTTTCTTGGTGAACGGGACGTTGGTAGCCGGTGTCGTAAGAGGTAGGTCTTTCTTGGTAAACCGGGCGTTGGTAGTCATTAGACTTTTGGATGACTTTGTCGGTGTAGTCGTTGGCTCTGTAAATAACCTTTTCGGCGTTGTAGTCATTGGACTTGTAGGAGACGGCAGGAGCAGAGCTGTACTCATTCCTGGCGTAGCCGTAGTTTTCACGGGCGTAGGTGGGGTAAGGACGAGGTTTATGGGCGACCTGAGCAGTTTGCACGGTCGGAATAACGCTGGCAGAGGAAGTGCTGGACAGGGTTATGATTCCACCACCGCCATTGCCCTGGCGGTAACCACCATTGGAGCCTTCATTATTCAAGGGGGCCAACACAATGGGTTGTTGGTGGGATCCCTGGTGACCATCGTAAGCCTGGTTACCGTAATAGCGATTTTCCCGTCCGTAGGAGTTATCGGTGAAGACGGGGGCTTGAATAATAGGCGCCTGGATTCCCTGGTGTCCGACAACTGGGTTTACGACAGGGGAATAAACGTAAGGGGTCTGGACCACAGGGGACTGAAGTACCGGTTGCTTGGGAGCGTAAGTTTCGTACGCAGGACGAGACTGGTAGCTTTGGTCAGCTCCGTACCGATTGCCATACGAGTACTGATCCACATTATCGGCAGCTGCCATCGCAATCAAAGCCAAAATGACGAATTGTCTAGAAAAGTAAAGTCAACAAAATCACGATTAAGATAAAATTTGAAGGAGACTTTTGTGTGCTTTCAAAGCTTACCTCATGGTTGCACGATTTGAAGAAGCTGTTCCGCTTTTAGACTTGATGATATAAGAAAGAGGAATGGATTGGATGTGATGGTTAGTCCAGCACAAGGGTCAACTTATATAGTAACGGAGTCTGCCAAACATCTTGGGCTGAGGAACTCGTTTGGTTACATAAAACACTGGCTCGGAACAACTTCCGAACCAGTTCAAGCCACCAAGACTAACGAAAATAGCTTGTAACCTCTTGGACAATCTAGATCTTGAAAGGCCAACCCGTCAGAATATGTGTCACCCAGATAAAAACTGGATTTTGCCAAGAAAATCCGTCTTACTTTACTGACTTTTCAGAAAACTAACGTTTTGTCGCTATTTTCGTTCATGTGTTTTCTCTTTCAATCGTAACGCAATAATTGCAGTAAAGCTGATGAACCGTATAATTCACAACTATAGATTTGAATATAGCCTAACTTCACAATCATAAGTTCAAGACACCCAAGTGCCTTGTGCCCCCATTTTTCTCTCTGAGTAGGCTTTTCCGCTCTCTTTTCTTTTACTTTTTTGTTTTAAATGACGGGTGGTTCCTCGACTTAATGTCCTTGTCCCTTTCACCTAATTCTGTCTCAACTTTCTAATATAGAGTTCAAACCCTTTGATGGATAGTAGAGTCAACTTTCTTTTTTTTCCGACAACCGTACCTTTTGCCTCGAACAACCTGACTTTGATCCCAGAACAATGTAGAGTTAAGTGGTATCGGTCTGGTCTGCCTAGAAAGATGTTGTCTTGACAGACTCGTTTCACCTTATGAAGTCGTAGTTTTTTATAAACCGAATAAGCAATCAGCATTCTAAGCCCATCGGAGTTCTTGTTCTTAGGCTGGAGTGAGTTTGAAACATGAATTTGAACATTAAAGCTTAAAGACGTGAAAGGTCCCTTTTAAGGGATGGGCACGTTCTACTATTAAGAAAACCTATATTAGTTATCGTATCTTATCGCATAATTCAAAATGATTCACAACTTTACAAGGAAATAAAAAACTTCCACTTCAATTTTTCGGTATTGTTTAACTGATCGCAGTGTTGGCTTGTCGTTTCCATTTTGTACATGATAAAACATTCCTGCTGCCGCAAAATCATTTTAATTCATCACCACTCAAGTTTAGTTGTTATCAACCGTGTGAAAAACAACGATTTTCAGTTGCATTTGGAAGATAAAAGATCATAAAGATGTACTTAGAGGGCAGTTAGTGTTAGACCATCTTTTTCGTAAGTTTCATTCCAATAGCCGGCTTTGCTAGGGACTGTTAATTCGGTCGGTCTTACATTTGGATCATATCGAGAAGGATGATAGGGTTGAAATGCAGCTGCTTGGTTCTTCCAGCTGGTTTGCGGTCTTTCGTCTGAAAGAGACGCTAGTGCAGGAGCAGTTTCCATGTCGGTATAGCCGGCATTACTTCGCTTTTTCCAGCAGACCACTACAAGAACGACGAGAATGACAAGCAGAACGCATCCGCCAGTCACGCCGCCAATAAAAGCGGCCGATTTGGTGAATGGAGGCTTGACCGTAGTTGGAACGTCTACATTAAATATGCATAAGAATTTAGATGAAATTGATCTTAAGGAAAAATTAGTTACCAGTGGACCCAGAGAAGTCGCTAGACCCTTCTGTGGAAGTCCAAGTGATGGTAGGCTTTGTTGTAGGTTCCGTAACAGTAGTTGTTTCTTCAGTGCTTGAACTGGTAGTTGGAATCGTCGTACGTTCGGTGGATGGAATGGTTGTCGCTTCAGTAGTCGAAATCGTTGTCGGAATCATTGTCGGCTCAGTACTGGGAACCGTTGTCGGTTCAGTAGTCGGAATCGTTGTCGGTTCAGTAGTCGGAATCGTTGTCGGTTCAGTAGTCGGAATCGTTGTCGGTTCAGTTGTAGGAATCGTTGTCGGCTCAGTAGTCGGAATCGTTGTCGGCTCAGTTGTAGGAATCGTTGTCGGCTCAGTTGTAGGAATCGTTGTCGGCTCAGTAGTCGGAATCGTTGTCGGCTCAGTTGTAGGAATCGTTGTCGGCTCAGTAGTTGGAATCGTTGTCGGCTCAGTAGTCTGAATCGTTGTCGGCTCAGTCGTCGAAATCACTGTAGATTCAGCAGTTGGAATCGTTGCAGTTTCAGTCGTTGGAATCGTTGTCAACTCAGTAGTTGAAATCGTTGTAGATTCAGTCGTTGGAATCGTTGTCAACTCAGTAGCTGGAATCGTTGTCGGCTCAGTAGTTGGAATCGTTGTCGGCTCAGTAGTCTGAATCGTTGTCGGCTCAGTCGTCGAAATCACTGTAGATTCAGCAGTTGGAATCGTTGCAGTTTCAGTCGTTGGAATCGTTGTCAACTCAGTAGTTGGAATCGTTGTCAACTCAGTACTTGGAATCGTTGTCAACTCAGTAGTTGGAATCGTTGTCAACTCAGTACTTGGAATCGTTGTCAACTCAGTGCTTGGAATCGTTGTAGGTTCAGTTGTTGGAATGGTTGCCGAATCAGTCGTCGAAATCACTGTAGATTCAGTAGTTAAAATCTTTGTAGGTTCCGTAGTTGAAATCGAAGGTGCTGAAGAGGTGGAAGTGACTGGCACGAGACCCGGTGTGATAAAGAGGTCCATGGTTCCTGACATGTCTTTTTCATCACAAGTATCGCATTTGATACCGTAACTCCAGGCTCCGGTTTCCTAATTGAAGCTCATTTTAGTAGATAGGCCAACAAAAGCTTTAGAAAAGTGTTACAGCATCATCGATTTCTAGTGCCCAGACACCTAAAGTGCATTGGTAGGTCGGAGTTATTCCCAAATTCCAATTGCATGTCTTGGTGTTCAAGGAATATGGAACGCCTCCTGGACTTGTTACAGTTAGAGTTATATTGTTGACAACACTGCTCTGAAAGACCACAGAGGTCGGTCCCGGGTTGGCTAACTCGAAACTCATTGAATCTGCATTATTAAGATCCACTTCTTTTGCCAGTGCCTTAAAAGAATAATTTTTAAAGAGCTTCAAATCTATCAACACGAGTTGAAAACAACTCATTACCTTCTTATAGATAGGAAGAGGGGATGAAGCGAGTTGTATTACTGTGTTGCTTGCGTTGGTGAATGCGCTAGCTGCAGTTGAAAGTCCAATGAAGTAATTTCCTCCAGAACTTAACGTGATACGCTGCAGGAATGCTGTCCGTACTGTATAGGTAACTTGTAAGGTCGCCAGTCTGATATTATTATCAAGTAACAGTTTTAGTGAGTCCATTTCCGAATTAGTCCCTTCGTTGGGTGTATAAACGCCAGATAAGAAAATGACACTTCCCACGTCGACATACGGCTTTAGTTTAGGTATAACATCTCTCAAAGCTGCGCCCACATCGCGAGTACTAACGGTGGAATTCAACTGCAACCCATTTATTGCGTCCTCCCATATGGTTTTGTGATCACCAATCACCAGTAAGGGCATTATTTCCTGAACGTAAGGAGTTCGATCGTCGCCCCAGTAAGTACCAATTCCAAGCATTTGAGTTGGATCCAAACCATCCACTAGGTTCAAGAGCGCGGTTTTTATGTTCGCTAAGTACTATCAAATGAAGTTGAAGGTGAATTACAACAAACTAGCTATGGTTTTAGTAGTAATACCGAGCCAGAAGCAGGTCTAGCCATATCAAGCAGCGCGTAAACAGCTGGAAGCTGTGCACTTTCTGCGAAAGCATCACGGTAGGCATCACTACTCTCTATCGAGGCACCATCTCCTGCAAAGACTGTCAAAACTGTCAAAACCACCACCGAAAACCGTATGTTAGCCATGATCACACATATAAAAGGGAATGCTACGTACGAGCTGCTCACGTACAGCTTTGGTCAGGGAGAGGCCAATCGGGACCTAATCATAAAGCTGATAACGAACAAAAGAAACTGATAGACGAAGAAATAAAAGAATGTCTAGCACGATTATCGTCCCCTAATTCTGAATTCTGGGGAACTAGATCCTTTGTCGTAACCACTTCATTCAAAAACGAAACGTCTCGAGAAAACCTTCAACTGATAAAAACATCGAAAAGGTGTTCAGCAACTCATACCGTAACATATCAGGCTATCTTTTCATAGAGAGTAGAAAAGCAGGTTAATTTAACACGTCAGATTCATTTATCAAATGCCACACGACACACTTCCGCTGATACGATCTATTACCGTATGTCTCTAATCATTTCTAATCATCCAACATAACTTTCCTAAATACAGATTCCTTCTATAAACATTCCAAAACTTCTTTCTGAATTAGAAAAATACGGGAAAAATATCTTAGATTATTTTATAGCTCCCCAAGTTCCAAGTTTCTGCAATCCAGGTTTTCAAACAAGCTAATCTGTTACACAAAAAAAAAATGTATTTTAGCTTCTAGAATCCAGATTTTCAAACAAGGTAAACTGTTACTCTACATTCATGAAAAACAGGATACAGTTTCTCGCACGTGTATTCAAAATTCGGCATTCTCTTTCTGGTCACAAACGAGGCCTCAACAAAAACTTTCTTTACAAGAAGAATAGAGTGTAACATCGAATACCAGTTAAGGTATAAAAAATGTGCCCCTATTAAATACGATTTTTGGCTCCAGCTTTTCGTGTTTAACGAGTCGACAGAAACATGTCAGTTATGCACAAATAAGGGAAAGAATATAACCAACGAACCCTTAGACATCCTGTATGTCTATTTAAAGAAATTCAATTTTGGCTTTCAGGAAAGCAAAGATTTGTTCGTCACTATAGAACAGGTTAGCGTCCACGTTGGCCGAGTGACACAGTCTTAAAATAGACTCACGAAAAACTACGAGACGGATGGATATCACAGGTAAAGTGTGCCGAACATGCTTTACAACGCTTCCTCAGTACTAACCCAATCTAAAACACGGTAGTAAAGCCTAAAGGATTGTATTATATGATTCTTTTTTATCGCAGTTAATGGAAAAAATAAAACCGGTTTGACCATCATTGTTTTTAGATCCGTCCTGAGACAGATGCTATGACGTAAAATGGTCAAGAATCTCCTAAAAAAAACTCTCGAAAGTCTTTTAACGAAAGTTCGATAGTAGCGGAGCCTGTTGCACCAAATAATTAATTATTCTGTTAATATGAATAATTGAAATAGGGGTTCTTCAGCAAGAACATGTACAGTAATTTGGTCTATTTTATGACATTATCTTTCATTTTGAAAGCTTACCCTTTTCGTGCACCTAACGAGTTAATGCAAATCATATTTCCTTCAATTTATTTCAACCTGTAAATACATAACAGTTGTGACCATAGTGTATAGGTTTTCCTTAACCTATATACTATAGTTGTGACAGTTGACGATGACAATTGACATTGAGTTGCGACAATGAACTTCGACACAACTTTAAACGGGGACAACAACGAAAACTACAGAGGCTGTACAAGGCAACAAAAGCACGTATTGCGAGAAATGGCGGAACAATCAGATGGGCACACCGTTTGTATCTTAGTAATTTGCTGCAAGATACACTTGACGCAATTCAGGCTGGAAGAGCTGAGTTGGAAACCAGGAGGACATAATTGTTGTGCGGACGGTCGACCCCTTGCGAATCCTCCGAGACCATTAAAATTTTGGTCACTCTCCTTAGGACAACGACCATATAGGCAATTTCGTAATGGTATCTGGTTTAAAGCAGAATATTTAATCGCGACAGGGACATATCCGGCGTTGCTGTTATAACCTGGAGGTCCAGGGAAATCCGGTAGGCCTTGTGGCGAATGTTCGGGATGGCAATTACCATATTGCGGCTCAGCACGGGGCAAATTGCAGAGCAGAGCCCACAGTACTAGAATCAGAACTCTCCAATACGGAATTACCATGGTTCAATGACACACTAAGTTATAAAACTGTGATGAAATGTCCGAAAGAATGCTAAGACCCCTTACCGCTAGAACGATTGTCATCCAACTACAACGCATGACAGCGAAAGTCGGGCCGCAAGTGTTCAGCCAAGAATTGTTTTAAAAAAAACATACACTGCCTACTTTGGTAAGTGTGTGGTTTAGTCACTTCAGGGTTAAACAAGACTATGGACAGAGTAAGGAAGTCGGAGCTTGAACCGGTATCGTAGACTTTAGCGTTTGGGTGTGGTCGAAGGACACCAGCTCAAAATAATTTCGGCTCATACTAATTTTTTAGAAAATATTATTTGTTGAATACGGAAGTTTATTATGCAGTGCGTAAAACCAGGTACCCAATACTTGATATAGTAATTAGTTACTCGATGACAAGATTCAGGAAGATTTAATGGGACTACTTACCGAATTTTTAGAGAGTAAGCTTATCTGACAACGTATTTAATAATAAATCAAAAATACATACACGCATTGTTTAATATTTAAGACGAGTACTGCGGTTAGAAAGCGGAGAAGTTGGGTAAGAATTTCCGAAAAATGAACCAAATGGAAGTACCCTAACCTCAGGTGAATTTTACTGTTTCAATGGAAAATTCCATTCAGTTATAGAAGGCGTTATAGAAGGCAGGACCTGTATAAGCTGCCAAACCAGCAGTCAATACTCCGTCCGTGTTATATCTAAGAAGCCTTGGAATTGCAGTACTTCTCTGTTTTCGGAAACGATGCTTACAAATGATACGGTACATTTAAAAATGTAATATTTCTTGGGAGCTTCTTTACTAGGAATTTTATTGTCGACCGCCAAACAAGTATTACTATCGACCACCAGATAGCCAATGCCGGCCCAAATGGTCCATATGATCATGTTTCATGTGACATTGGAGCGACAATGAAAATTCATTGCTGAGAAGTCGGAACGCACGTGCCGTCTCAGTTTTACAGTGTCGAACGATGGAATAAGTTTTGAGAATTGAGACAGAAGTTAACAGATTATGCAGAAAGAAGTGTGCTATAGAAAAACACTTTGTCGATGCTGACAGATTTATTTGCCGCATGCTGCGCCCAGCAGGAAAAGTACTAATTCGGTAGACTAATTGTGACATCATATATGACGATTTGATTCCTGTATAGTTAATCTCTTTCGGTGTTATGCACCTGACTAGGAACTCAACTAAAGAACTTGGCCAGCGGTTCAAAATCCTATCAATCCTCAAGATCCTCAACCTATACGAAAAACTGGTTTCTCTTTGACCTGTCATCCTGTGACATCATGTAAGGAAGACCAACGAAGTTGTTTGCTCGGGACTGATGCTGATGTATTCATGATTACAATAAATTTACCGTTTTCAACTTTTTGAAATGTTTTCCGACAACACATTCTTTCCAAAGTCAACAAACGAGTCAATCCATGATGCAATGAAGTTACAAGCGCAGGAGACAGGTTGCGTGCAGCAGAAGCAAAATGCTTATGACGTAATCGATGTGAGAAATGGTGGCGATTTTATTAATGTAAATTGGTATTTTCCAGGGGAGTAAACAATTGACGCAAATTTATGTTTGCATAACGCCAACCTCACCACAAAACACCACATTTGCTCGATTGCTCTTTCTCTATATAAGTATATTAATTTTTATAAGGAAACTGTTTACGTAACGATAACTGCTGTTTATTCAAAAAAGGCAACTGATAAAAAAGAATAAGAAAGGATACGATAAAAAGTACAGCTCTTTGTAGTAATATGTATGGATACATTAGAACACTTGACTACGACTAAAAAACATAGAATTAAGACATTCCGAGACAAAAACGATACAAGTTCTTAAAATTTTCTCTTAAACTGAATTCATGTATAAACGGTGACGTTGAACAGTAAAGATGCTCACAAAAGAGTCAACAATGGAAGCTAGTCGAACTAAACTAAGGAGTCCTTGAAATGCAACACTGGCATTTCTTATTAGTTATGGAACAACCATCAGCTGGACACGCAGCCATTGGTTTAATAGTAGGGGAGACTGGGGCTTGTTGGGCAGTTTTTCGTTCTGGAGACTCCAGAGGACGTTGTGCTAGTGTTGCTATACTAAATTCGATGTTAAAGTATTGCATTGCCATCCTCATAATCGTGTGATTTTTTTCAGGTAATGAACTCAAGCCGTTAATTTTAAATCGAATTTCAAAGACAGAAGGTCCAAACTGCCCAATGTGCCCCACCCACGGGGCTGGCTGAGAAGGACCGCGGGGTACCTTAGGCAGTGGTGGAACTCCACATGGTTTTCAAACCAATTGCTTCCAGTTAAAAACCTAAAACAGGACAGGCGGAAACCGAGTGAAAAATAATAAAAACCAAGTAAAAGGGAAAGTATTGGTTTATTTTAAGAACATGTTTAATCACAGACAATTTTTTACGGAATGAAAGTATTGCGAGTAACTGGGAAATGGTTCATCTTATTTCTTTTCTCTGAAAAGAGAGCGCTGAGATCCCTTGCGAGAAGGTGTTTTCAATGCACTAATTTACATACAATTTTACTCAGTTTTGTTGCTAATTGAAAAATTAAGTTGCTGTTGCTGAAATAGGTTTGCGTTTCGACGCGAGATCAAGACAAGCGGTCCCCCATTCTCGCCGTGGTTCGACCTGCCCCACGGTTTTCTGCTCAGCCTGCCCCGATGGCAGTCGCTGAGCAAAAATGGCGACGAAGTTGTAAACCAGTGACTAGAATGTTTCGAAACTGGGCACGTTTTAAAGGCTAAGGAGTCAGCTATCTTTCAAAAAAAGTTCTACGTAGGTAACTTACCAAACGTCAGTGCTAGCTGACAAAATGTCTGTTTACAAAAGTTTGAAAAACACCCCTCAAAAAAGCAAAACCTTATAACTTTTGGATGAAACCAACCAACGCCGTCATACTTTCTCAGTTGCTGTATCTGTGTGTGAGGAATACTCTGTGAATTTACTGCATTTTTTCGTAAACAGATGGCAGACAAATCTTGAATTGTTCAACCTACCCCTGGTTCAACAAGCCCCAGTCTCCCTTAAGGGGGACATCTTGAAGGAATCACTGGAGGTTTAGGACCTCCTGCAGTATTGAAAGGATTGTCTTTACAACCGTGCCGGTTCGGGCATCTAAAAGATAGCATATTTGCAACTCTAGCCTTCGCTGATCTGTTTCCATCTCTAGGGCTCATGCTTACTAGAACAGAAGCCAGTACTATCGGAAGTGTAATCTATCATGTTCCCAAATTTTAGTCAGCATTATAACAAGGAATTTAAGGGAATTTACCCAACGAAACATTGTGCTCAGTCTGCTGTCAACTGTTTGGAGCAACTACAAGGCCATGACTAATAAAGTTTTATAGAAAAAACGGACTAAAATCGACGGGAAGTCCAAGTTTTAAGGAGTTTGCCAACCGGAATTCGGTTGGGATTGGTTGGCTTTCAGAACTATATAGGATATGCTAGATTTTTAAAACAGGATCTCATGGTGCAATATAGGATGTTAACCACGAACTTCCAAAGTTTGGGTTATTTCACAATTGCAAGGATTTATTGTATGCAAAGAGAGAAAATATCGATCCTGTAAGCAACAGCACCATACCTGAAACACACGAGAGACTAATATGGGAGCAATAAGTAGCAATAGTCAGTAGCGACAATGAACTTCGACACAACATTAAACGGTGACAACAGCGAAAATTACAGAGGCTGTACAAGGCAACAAAAGCACGTATTGCGAGAAATGGAACAATCAGATGGACACGCTGTTTGCATCTCCGCAATTTTCTGCGAGGTACACTTGACGCAATACAGGTTGGTAGAGCTGACTCGGAAACCAGGCGGACATACTTGTTGTGCGGACGGTGGACTCAGTGTGGATCCTTTGGGAGAATTAAAACCGAGGTCGCTCTCCCGAGGACAATCAGGCCGATACGGACAGTTTCGTACTGGTATCTTGTCAGCAATTCCA
Source organism: Lepidurus apus apus (assembly GCA_022832285.1). Classification (NCBI taxonomy): domain Eukaryota; kingdom Metazoa; phylum Arthropoda; class Branchiopoda; order Notostraca; family Triopsidae; genus Lepidurus; species Lepidurus apus. The sequence goes on along the minus strand of JAGJRO010000157.1, from coordinate 63,907 downwards.
GGAAATCCTTGTTTGCCTGGATCACCAGTGCCATATCCGACGTTGCTGTTATACCCTGGAGGACCAGAACGGCCAGGGAAACCGGGTGGACCTGGTGGAGAACGTTCTGGACGGTAATTACCCAATTGCGGCTCGGCACTGGTCAAATTGCCGAACAGAGACCATAGGGCTAGGGTCAGAACTCTCCAATACGGAATTACCATGGTTATAGAACTGTGTTACCAAGTTATAGAACTGTGATGAAGTGTCTGAAAGAATGCCAAGACCGTTTCAAAAATCGTTAGAACGATTGTCACCTAACTACAGCGCAAGCAAGCGGAAGTCGGTGACACAAGTGTTCAGCCAAGAATGGGCAAAAGAATACTTTGCTTACTTTAGTGACTGTGGGCTCTCTCGTGGCTCTCTCGCCCTTGTCAGAAAGGGACATCCCCGTGTCGCAGTTAATCTCGGCCCGATCCGCGGCGCGGTCAGCTCGAAGTTCAACTCGGAGGGCGCTCAACTCGGATATGATGGTGCAATATAGGATGTTAACCACGAACTTCTAAAGTTTCGATTAGTTCACAATGGCAGGGATTTATTGTATGCAACGCAGAGAAAATATCGACCCTGTAAGCAACAATCAAACTGATATATACACGAGAGACTAATATGGGAGCAATAACTAGCAATAGTGAATAGCGACAATGAACTTCGACACAACTTTAAACGAGGACAACAACGAAAACTACAGAGACTGTGTAAGGCAACAAAGACACTCATTGTGACTGACGAAACAAGCGTACGTTTTGCGAAAAAAATAATGATTAAATGAGCACGCCGTTTGCACCTCCGTGATTTTTCGCGTGGTACACTTGACGCAATTCTGGTTGTTAGAGCTGAGTTGGAAACCAGGAGGACATACTTGTCGGTCGCTATTCGGAGACCAAACATTACCAGGCGAGGAACCTCCTCCTCCGAATTCATTAACTCTAGCTACATGAGCTACAGCAAAATAATCTAGAACATCTTGGGATCGAACAGCAAATCGTCGAGAACGTTCTAAACGGTAATTATCATATTGCGGCTCTGCCCAGGTCAAATTGCAGAACAGAGTCCACAGTGCCAGGATCAGAATTCTCCAATACGGAATTACCATGACTGAAGTGTGAGGCACTAAGTTATAAAACTGTGATGAAATGTCCGAAAGAATTCTAAGAGGTCTTATCGTTAGAATGACTGTGACCCAACTAAAACGCAAGAAAGCGAAAGTCGAACCGCAAGTGTTCAGCCAAGTATTGGCCAAAAAAACTTACTTTACATACTTTGGTAAGTGAGGGTTGTCACTTCAAGGTTAAACAAGGTGTTGGGCAAGGTAAAGGAAGCTGAAGCTTAAACCGGTATTGTAGACCTTAGCAGTGGTGCTGATGGGGGGGGGTTCGTGAGGAGTAACTCCTCTTTGCCATGTTCTTGGGGGGGGGGGGGAGAATTGAAGGGAATCCCCCCTCGAAACGTTGGGGGGGGGATTTGTACGGGTGGGGGGGGGAACTTGTACGGGTGGGGGGGGGGGAACTTGTACGGGTGGGGAACTCCTCTTGGGCCTGGGGGGGATGAGCACCGCACCTCTGGACCTTAGCGTTTGGGGTGTTGGCGAAGGACGCCAACTCTATACCGAAAATTCAACTCAATGGCAGGATTGGTCGAAACGACGGATATAAGCACTGTCATTGGTCAATTTGCAAAGTCCATAAGACGATCTATAGTTTCAGTACTGTACAATCAGGTACCAAACACTTCATACAGTGATTAGTTAGTCGATTACAAGAATCAAGAAGATTTAATGGGACTAATTACTGGATTTTTACAGAGTACGCTTATGTGGCAATATATTTAATAACGAATGGAAAGTACATACGCCTTGTTTGCTATTTATTTAAGGCTATTACTGCGGCTAGGAAACGAAAAAGCTCGACAACAGAAGCAATCGTGATGGTCAAAGAGTAGCAGCCGGGTTTACGGTCATTTCTGCGCGAAAACCGCCAAGGAACGCGTTCTTGGTGGCAGAAAACGCAAGAATTACCCAATTCGACTGCTTGGTTTGGGTAAGGATCGCTTTTCTGGCGCCGAGACGCTTTTTTCTTGTGGTACAAACTCCGGTCCCAGCCCACAATGTGTTCTTTCCGTACGGTCGGTACGTAGCGATACACAGTCATTTGCAAGTGCAGGTCTATGAACAGCCTTTGCTGTTTTTCTGTATGGAAATTCATGTCTATAGAGCTCATGCTTACTAGTACAGAAGCCAGGACTTTTGTAAGAGTACAATGTTCAATGAATTCCAATTTTAGAAAGCATTATAACGAAGAATTTAAGGGAATTTAACTAATAAAACATTGCGCTTAGTCTGATACCAACTCTTCGCGGAGCAAATTCAAGGATAAGACAAATACAGTTTTACAGGAAAAACCTGATACAAAATCAGGGGAAGTCCAGCTTGTAAGTATAGTTCGCCAACCGGAATTTGGATGGGATTCTGTTCAACTCCGTCAAGCCCAGACATCTACTTAAAGAAAAAAAAATATGGTAAAAAATAGCAATACCAAATGTTACATCAATCCATATGGACCAAGTTCGAATTATCGACTAACACTTCTTTTTGCAAGTATTGTACCATCATAAAGTTAATCGAATAACCATCAACAGTCTGACTAGCTTAAAACAAAACAACCAGAAACACCCGAATTATCCTAGTTCAAGCCTGTATGGTTATACTAAAGTCAATTCCTAAAAAAATAAGATCCAGTGAAGAACAACAGTCTAAAACGATACATAAAAGATAAGACAGACAAACGAAACAAGTAGCAATAACTTCCATTGAAGTAATTACAATGTAAAAAACGTTTTAACACATTTATCCGGTAACGGAGCGATGCAAGGTACACGCAGTTTGTAATACAGTAATGGGCAGTCTGGTACAAATGATACAAAGTTATCTGAAATATAGGATGTTAATCACGAACTTCCGAAGTTTGGGTTATTTCACAATTGCAGCGCTGTATTGTATGCAACACTGTAGAGAAAATATCGAACTTGTAGGCAACAGCACCAAACTGATACATAAGAGAGAATAATATGGAAACAATAAGTAGCAATAGTGAGTAGCGACAATGAACTTCGACACAACTTTAAACGGGGCAAACAACGTAAACTACAGAGGCTGTATAAGGCAACAACGGCACCATTTGCGAAAAACGAAACAATCAGATGGGCACTCCGTTTGCATCTCCGCAATTTTCTGCGTGGTACATTTGACGCAATTCTTCTTCGTAGAGCTGAGTTGGAAACCAGGAGGACATACTTGTTGTGTAGACAGTTTGGTAACATTAGAATCGAGTATTTTGCCCAGATGACAACCATGATAAGGACAATTGGGTACTTTCATCAGATCACGATTATGGGTAGAGAAACCGAGATCTCCTGGATAAAGTTCTGGACGGTAATTTCGCAATTGAGGCTCTGCACTGGTCAAATTGCATAACAGAGTCCACAGTGATAGGATCAGAACTCTCCAATACGGAATTAACATGGTTGAAGTGTGATGCACTAAGTTAAGAAACTGTGGTGAAGTATCCGAAAGAATGCTAAAACCTCCTATCGTTAGAATAATTCTCACCCAACTACAACACAAGAAAGCCGAAGTCGGAGCCGTAAGTGTTCAGCCAAGAATTGTAAAAAAAATCTTACTCTGCAACTGCATACATTGGTAAGTGTGTAGGTAAGTCACTTCAAGGTTAAACAAGACTTCGGGCAGAGTAACAGAAGTCGGAGCTTGAACCGGTATCGTCGACTTTAGCGTTTGGGGTGTAAGGCTAAGAACCCCAGCTCTAAATCGAAAAATTAAGTTCATTCTTTTTTTTGCAAATATTATTTTTTTAATACAAAAGTTTATTACGCATTGCGTATAATCAGGTTCCGAACACTTGATACAGTAATTAGTTAGCGGACGACAAGAATTACGAAGATTTAATGGGACTAATTAATGAATTTTTACATAGTAAGCTTATGTGGCAATATATTTAATAACAAATGGAAAGAAATTACGCCTTGTTTGCTATTTATTTAATTCTATTACTGCGGTTAGGAAGCGGAGAAGCTCGACAACAGAAGCAATCGGTGATGGTCAAAGAGTAACAGCCGGGTTTACAGTTATTTCCGCGCGAAAACCGCCAAGGAACGCGTTCTTGGTGGCAGAACACGCAAGAATTACCCAATTCGACAGCTTGATTTGGGCAAGGGTCGCTTTTCTGGCGCCGAGATGCTTTTTTCTTGCGGTACAAGCTCCGGTACCAGCCCATAACGTGTTCTTTCCGTACGTTGGGTACGTAGCGATATACAGTCATGTCGTCTTGCTCCACCTTGCCGATTGTTGCACTATTGTTGCACAAAACCGCACCAATAATCGCAAGGAAAACCGTAAGAAAAATCAGGCAGCTTTTCTAAAATAAACCTCTTGCTATTTCAACCATTTCTTACACATATTAGAAAATATTGAAATGTACCATTTTGGGGTATTATCAAAGTATCCAAGAGTGCAGTAAGAACGTGAGAAAGGTCCGATCTTTGGTAAGGAAACCCACTTTTGGAATGAGAAGTAAAGTTCCTGGTGCCTTTATAAGTTCTCATTTACGTCTTTATTGGAAGCGAACTCTGTAACCGTGAACTTGAGAAGCTTAGCAAAAACAGATCAACGACGTACTTCCCGTTACTAAGATCATCAGAATACAACTCTTCTCCTTCATTGCATTGACACGTAAGCAAGACCTTGGTTATTCTGAGAATGTCGAAACGCGTGTTGCATTTTTGAGGGTTTGATCATAAACAAGTTACCAGATTAAGTTTCTTATAAAAAGAGTTTCAAGGTTAAAGACTGCGTGCTTTAGGTGTTAATCAAACTGCGTATTATTGACTATTTCGTCGGAGAACAGGATACCACACTTTGCATACCCCTTTTCATGATCAATTTCTTCTGGACAACACTATAGATTAGAAGTGGAAAAACTTAACTTCTAAAGCTAATAACTCTCATACTTTCTTTTAAGGTTCGATAATAGATAAATGTAAATTTACGAAGGAATACTATCATCCGTGGCTGATCATGATGGTTTTTCGAAAAACAAGTTAAGATTAATTTTTTTCTAATGACAATTTAATATCTCGCTTGGGTACATAATATTAAACTTCTGGTATAGTAAGACAGAGTTTGAGTTAACTTGTAAGTCGAACTACAACGCTAATGGATCTTTCATCGTCTTCCGCAGATATACTATATCCCGCAAATAAATAAGAAAACATGACAAGTGGCGCCATCTATACACAAAGGAAACTAATATCAGCCCAAAGCAACCGAATACATTCGTAGTTGTCGTTCTATTCTACTAAAAGTTGATCGTTCTTTCAATTGAATAGTGAATCTAAACAAATACAATGACAAAAGAATCCCACAATGTTGACTCTAGAATTACATCTAATGACCATCCTGATGCTAAAGAATGTGGCAAAGTAATTCCAGCTGACAGTGACAGTACCGAAAAGGATGCGGACGCGTTATTAGAAAGGTACGGTATGAAAACATTTATTTTTTAGTGTGTTATATTTGTTTATATAAAAAATTCTTCAATTCCAAATCTATTCATCACCACACCAGTGACCTAATTTCCTTGAATTTTCTTTCGTAATAGGTTAGCAACAGAAGAGTTGTTACGCGACAGCCAAAGAGCTAAAATCAGGGCAGAAACTGGAGGCGCGTTGTCATGGGGCTTGAAAAGGAAACTCACTCCCAATACGCGCTTTATCCAAAATACCTTAGTTTCCACAGTCACTAGAAACATGTCACGTGCACACAAACGCTCCAGAGTCAACCAATCAAGCCCTACGTCTTCCACAACTACAAGAAACACGCCGTCATGACATCCTTAACCGCACGATAGAAAATATCGTAGTGTAAGTAACTACAATCAAACCTTTTCACCAGTCTGCTCACTTATCTTCTCTCCTAGAATGCCTCTCTCTTGGTCTATGAATAGAAGCCTTTGGTTGCCCAATCAGCGTGCAAGAATACAAGGAGTTGGTCACGTTCCATTGAGTCGTTGTTAAGGTCTTCATAGGCTCATCAGACGAAATAACCAGAATAAACCCCAAGAAATGCTCACAAATTCAAAAATTACCCTCCAAAAACCTTCGGTTAATGCGGAAACTACCTGATTGTGCCAATTTACACATATTGTGTACTTAATCTATACATAAAATAATAAAATAACATAAAATAATAACATAAATGTCCCCAAAAGGAACTTTTGAGCCGCACTTTCGAGATTTGATATCCTGCGTCTGTATTTTGGGTGTTGAATACACATTCCTGGGAATGGTATGCTAAACTGCGTCTGTTTCAACTAACAAAGATGCAAGCCTGGCCCGCTGGGCCTTCTCAGGGCATTTCTGACTGATCCCAAGAAGGATCCTAGCGTTGCTGAGCCTGTAACGGCGCCTGGAGTGGCAGGATTCTTTCGAATCGTATGAACCGTCAGGTCCCGGTCGCCTTGTCCTCGTCCAGTGACTTCCACTTCCACCACGTGCCACTCGAGCTGCCTAATCAATGTTTAGGGAACGCGTTAAAAGTCTCCCAATCTTGCATTCAGTTCTATCTTACTCGGGATCAGCTACTAGTCGCCCTTGGACCCCGTCGAAGCCCAAATTATAAGCTGCTAACGCGGCAGCGGCCATTGTATTCACGTTATTGGGGGCCAGAGAACACAGGTCGCGTACTGGGCCGTGATAGAGCACTAAAGGCTCCTTAGTTTGTCTAGTATCACCAGATAGTTGCTCCAGATACTTGGCGTTCTTTTCATGCATGTCTCCGGTTAGTTTAAAGCTTGACGGATGCTTAGTCATTGTCACACAAAGCGCCTAGACGGAGTAGAAAAGCGAGAAAAAAATAAAGAAGCCCTATCGATTTACTCTTCCTTTTTTCCTCGTTTGAAATTTCCCTTTAATACAAGCTTATCGCACTAGGATGATTTTTGGTTTACTTTAAGAGCGCCAGTATCGGCCATTTTTTGGATATCTGCGCCTCCCCAGAATGCTCCGCTGGGAATGTATAACCCATGCTGGAATTCTTGAGCAGTTTGTCTCAATTTTGTCTCTGTAGCAGACTGGGCGAAGGCGGTGGGTGAACCCACGAAGTAATCGCAGCATTTCAGGAACTCTACCCCATACTAACCCACCAAAAAAGCTTAAATTCTTCTCAATGCCCAATGATAAAGTTAGTATACTTGCTCGCTAATGCAAGGATGCGCCACTTCTATGATCAAATCAGGCTGGAAAGTGGCAAATTCACCCAAGTTCTTTAGAATCTTGTGCTGGGGCACATCATGAGCAGTGAAAGCGTCAGGACTACGGTTCCAAACGAAAACTATTTCGATATCGTCCTCTTGATTTAGTGTCGCCCAGAGATATTGGCCTTTGGGAATACACCATCCCAAGAAAAAGCAACCAATTACGCTCTTGAATTCACCACAGAGAGAATATTACGTTACCCAAATGACCAAAACCCACGATTCCAACTTTTCGCCGTCCAAGCATAGTTTCTTTCAGAGATTTTACAGAGTTTTTACGTTGAGACGGTAGAGATTTTGAAGGACTTGCTCAATTTAGGGTTCGGATGTCTGTTGACTGGCGACCCACGAGTATGAAAGCCAGGCAAACCCCCAAAGATAGCCGAATCGACGATCGTTCCTGTTTCTGAGTGTTTGGCGTTGCTAGGCGGCACCACGGAGTCTTAAAATTGTTAACCTGTTTGTGTATTTCTCAATTCTTCCGTCCGCGAAACCGGTTTTTCTTCAAAAGAAAATAATTCCAAGCCAAAGAAGGCAGTGTAATGTGTTTGAACAGGATTCGTCGCTACTTTGTGTATTTGCAATTCAAAGGATAGAACCGGAACTTTGGAGCTTTGAGGAAAGTAACCATGCCACCCAAATTGGACAATAAAGTAAAGAATAAAGGTAAAACGAAAGCAAAAGCGCCGAAAAAGAAAAAGGTTCGATTGAGTGAAGAAGACCGAGTGCGACAACAAGAACAACGAGCGGCTGTCGAGGAAGAACGACGTCGTTTACGTGAAGAATTAGTCCATACTTTTCTTAGGGTAATTTATTGGGGAAAATAAATAAGAAGAAAAATTAACCTGGGATTTTTTTTTATATGCAAAATGTTTTTTTAGCATAAGTTAACAAGAGAACATGCCCTAGCGAGGTCGAATTTAGCCAAGATTACGGAGAAATGGAGGAAAGTAATGCGAGAAGCCAAAGCTGAGGCTTTACAACAGGAACTGACGGTAAGTTCACCTTATTATTATGTAAACAATACGGCCAAAAGGCTTGCCAAAAGGTAAACAATACGACATTACGTTCTCAAATTTAGGCGTACGTTACCTAAAAACTTTTGTGTTGCTTTCCTAGAAGCATCAGTACCATTGTTGCACACAATTTGAATACTGACAGTTGTCATGGTCACGCCTAACGTGTTACTATAAATCCGAGCATTGAAAACGCTTCCCGTTTCCAACAGGCTTTGAGTTACTAACATTACTCGCATCTCTTTGGCTAACTATCGTGTACTTAATTATAATATATTATATACTTAATTAATAAGCACTAACTATTAAATGTTATACTGTATACTATAATATAATTTCGAAATATTTTGAAATTTAAAGAAATGCGAAAAATTTGATAGAATAGTATTCGATACACTTTAGGTACTGTACTGATATACTTTAATAACGTAATTTTTCTACAAAGTAATCTGCGCAACCTTAGAATTTTCTTTAAAAGTATCGATGGATCTTTGAGTAATAATTTTAATAAGTGTAGCTATTGGTTTAGTAAGTTTGACCGGTTTTACGTGAATCGAAGTGAACCTCAATGCTTTGTGTGCGTTTCTTAGGAGTTGCAGGTCGATTTCAACCGCAAGTTAACCTTGAAAGAGCTGCGTATCGCCACGTTATTTGATAGCATCGACAGTTTGGAAGAACGTCATTGCGAGACTGCAGGGCAGCACCAGACTCGTCTGAAAGCCGCGCTATTCCAACACAGCAAAAAACTGCAGGGCTTGCAAATGAGCTTCCGGGAAGACATGGAACAAATCATTGCAAGTCGCCGGCAGCATAGTAGTCAAGGGATGGCATGCTACGGTCAAGATATGAATACGGAGAGGGCCAATTTGGAGAGTCGGGCCCAACAATGGGAGACCGAGAAAGATAGAAACCAATCGGCTTTCCAAAGTCGTCATGACGAACTAGTGAACCACGTAAAGGCCCATCATTTCCCTTCATTCACAATTTTAATTAAGAGGGATTTGCGCCCTAATTATGACTCCATATCTTCTTTTTTCATTTCTTCTTTCATTATTTTCCCGCCAAAAACGCTAGTGGCTGGAAGAGCAGCAGTCCACTCGCTTGGTCCTCGAACGTCATATCGAGCATATGTGGTTCCTGATCCAGGAAATGCTCATGGAGTACCACGACACGCAAGAAAAGCGCACGACTTTGTTCCATGAGCTCAAAACACAAGATTCAGCTCGCACGAAGGCTTTAACTGAAGACGAAGGCAAAATGAAGGAACTCACGGTACTGGCCAGACATTACTGTCTGATTATTTCAAAGGTTAAGCGCAGCGGAAGAGAATCTTACAGCGTTTTGTGAATATAATAGGCTCAGACGAGTGCCATTAAAGCTCAACTAGCGTCTGGCAGCAGCGGAAAATTAACGTCGATCGAAGCTCTCACTCAAGAGAGAAACGCGCTGGTAACGCAGCAGCAAAGGCTGCGTAGTCAACTTAAGAAACAACAGGAACGGTACACAGACCAATTAAGATGGATCGTCAATGCTGCTGCCGATACCAGACAGGTTTTACCTATTATTTCTTCATAGAATTAAGCCACCTTCTGTTTATTTTCCTTATTTCCTTGCAAATTACTCTAAAGTAAATCAACTTATCAGCCCCCTACCTCTTTACGAAGTAATAAACAACGGTAACAAGCTTAAGTTACACTTCTTATATGTATACTAAAAAAAAAAAAAAAAAACTAGTCTCTGCACAAAAATTCCTCGAAATTACGAATAATTTTGAAAAATTTCGGAAAATTTCTAGAAGCTTCGAAATTTCGGAAAATTTCCAAAAGTTTCGAAATTTCGAAAAATTTCCGAAAGTTTCGAAATTTTGAAAAATTCCTAAAGGTTTCGAAATTTCTGAAAATGTTGGAAAATTCCGAAAATATTGGAAAATTACGAAAAATTGTGAAAAATTTCGTAAGATTTTGAAAATTTGTAAAAATTTCGAAAATGGCTAAATTCCCATATAAATTGCATTAAAATGTAAAGTAGCCTTTGAATAAAATTACTAATCAAACTACCCTATGAGTTGCACTAAATTCCTAGATTATTCTCTAATTGAATTTAAGCCTTAGTAAATTTAAAACGAAGGTTAGACCATTACCTAATCTGTGCATGAAAGCAAGCATGAAAGTTAGCACGAAATTAGCTAATAAATCAAAAGTAATTAAGTAAAAAAAAATCTCGTTATTTCTTTTCTTGGCTGATATTTTGATGACTCATTTCATTAATGCTCGTATAATTTACGCGTTTTAGACGCTGGAAACGTGGCAAGGGAAAGCGCAGAATTTATGCAAGTTTATGGAGCGTTGTAGAACGCTACAAACGCTAGACGATTTGGTGGAAGGTGAGAAAAGTTACGAGAGTACGAGCGAGACTGGATTACCGGAGAAATACAACCAGTTCGACACCTTAGAACCGCTTTGGCGGCTCTTCAACAAAGCGTTATTGGAAAAGGCGGCATTGCAGAAGCATTTGCAAGGTTTACAGCCCGTGTCAAGTCTACCTGTGGATCTGATGACTTGCATCAAAGTCCAACCGTGCAGAACGCTGTCCAAATCGCCGCCCAAGTTGCCGATACCTATCTTAGCCAACTTGACTCCTCGAGCTCAGCCAATTCTAGTACCAGCTCCTTCCGTAGTCAGCAGTGAAGCTTCTCTCTCACTATAACTGTTCCGATTTCAAAAACAACTTCAATTTCCTAATTCAAATTGTAATTTAAATTAATAATTTAATTTATTAATTTAATAAATTAATATAATATTCAAATTTAAATTCTTTTAAATAACAGATGCAAAAGAACACCTGTACAGATTTGAATACAACTGTACATTCAACATCAAACTGACTCAAATTGATTTTTTTCTTTTTGATTTTTTTTACAATGAACTGAATTTAACTAGAATTAACGAATTATATTCTTTTATTCTCGTAAACAAACTATCGTTCAAGTGAAAACTTGGTCCAACCATTCAAACCAACCCGCTCAGCGTCTTTATAAAACGGAGCATTTTTGTCGGGGTACGTCACATTCTTCCGGCTTAGGTACGCGCCCCAAAACCCAAAGGATCCTACCGAGATGATCGCGTGATCACATAAGGATAATATGGCCATATCCACGCCAGGATCTTCCTTCTTTTCGGGAAAAACGATGGGAAACCGCATGTGCTTCAAATGTTTTTTACACCAAGGTACGTCATCACTGAGGACCACGAATACAGGCGTACTGGCACCTGCATTGGTACTGTCCAAACCACTGACAGATTGCATGGCTGCGTGAATATAACGTTCATCCACTACCGTGTCGTTCCACCGTTTTTGAATGTACTTGACGTAATCAGTCCGGCGGACATGTACTCCGACCGCCATTTTGGCTCCGTGACGTTCTTTGGCTCTTTTCAAATAATCCCGAGCTTTACGAAGGGCTGCTGGATGGAACTGGAACTCCTTAACTATAGCATCCCGGTATGGATGGAATATCTTCAACTCGGCGTCGTACTTTGGGATCTGTAGGTTAACGCCATGCTGGGCAATATTAGTAGGTACGCGGATATGATGTATAACGGTACAGTGTTTAGGAAGCGTTGCAGAAGACGGCAGAGTTAAATAAGGGAAGTATTTCTTCAGCTCGAAAAGTACGTCTGGCGGTACTACAGCGTAGTACGAGTACTTTTTGGCCACGGAGTATAACGTGGCGTAAGTTCCGATCAAGTTTCCCAATCTCCCCCCTTTAACCATGGTCAAAATCGGTTGATTAGGACAGCTGTCTTTTCCTCTTAACATTGTTACAGCACCGGTACTAATACTGGAGGTGACTGTAACAACGTTAACTTTAACCGTGCTAGGATTGGATGTGATTACAGCGCCAGAAGCGGGGTTACCATTAGCAAACTTCACGTCTAGGGAATAACATTGCAGGTACCACACTACGAAGCAAATCCCAGGAAACAATACGGCAACACCCTTTGTACTCTTGTGAAGTTTGCACAAACGGTTCTGATTCATGCTTGTAAGAGAAGTAAACATTCGAAAACTCACGACGACAAACCGGAGTTGCTAAAACATATTATAACATGGGCCACTGTGCGTACGAAAGAAGTGCGAATACAAGGAAGAACACAAAACGAGCAGTTCTGCAAGATACGTACATGAAAACACTAGTGTATGGAGGGTGTTTACTGGTCTGAGATTTCCCCAAGAAAAAGTTTGTTTCCTTTCACACAATGACTACGCTTTACGTGTAAAGTGACTCCGAGCTCCGAGCTTTTTGAAACCAAACACGAGCTGTGGTAAGCAAAATGGAGACTGAATTCCATAAACTGCTACACTGCTCACTCCCTAATTAGTCTGGCGACTTTTAACGGGAAAATCCCCCGAGTCCGGTGCAATTTGATTCCAGGAACCAACTTGACATTGAAACTAACGTGGGAGGCATGGGTGAACTTGAGGAATGAAGTCTCACTGCTTAGGGGCGGAGTCAGGCGTGCAAAACTGGTAACGGTTGGCTGTGGTCAAGGCAGTGTCGGCTGAAAGGGTAAACCCGCACTGTAGAGGTTTTTCCTTTGTACTGTGGAGTGAGGTAGGCTTTTCGCAGAAAATAGTTACAACCTGTGTTTTGGGGGGCTGCGGGTTCGGTTCTACCCTCGTTGCAATTCCGCGAAGCTGAAAAATAGGGTGAATGACCGAAAAGTTGGAAAAGCAAAACCATCAGCTGCTTAAAAATTATAATAGAAGGTAGTAAAGAGGAAACAGGTGCAGGAAATAATTGCAACGTGTGTAGTGGAGGTCGGGGTTTAGTTACAACTTCGCTTTAGTTCCGCGGAGCTGAAAACAGAGTAAAAGATGTGAATGGACCGAAAAGCAAAACTACCAGCTGCCCAAAGATAGAGGGTATGGAGAGGGGAAGTAATCGAATGTGCAAATTTCATTCTCGTTCGATGAATCATCAAGTTAATTGTAATTTATCTCCATAAGACAGGTGCAGTTTAATCATTATAAAACTCAAAATTAGAAATGGTCGCGTATTTATTGGAAAGGAAAATTATTTCGAATTCATTGAGATGAATTTGCGTGATTTATTTTAAACTAAGTTGACCTTATTTTTCTAAAATGTAGATTTTTTAAAAACTTTTTTATGCTGTTTTCGTGGCTTAGAAAAATCACGCTGACCTATTTCGCCCACACCGGAAACCCGACGGTTTGTGTGGTTTGCATGGAACGTGGGACCATAAGAGGATAACGGGGAAACTTTATAGCTCGCACCGTATGGGAAAACGCACGAAAGGATGTGTTTTTTCATAGGCTTTTACACTCGAAAGCCAAGAAATCAACTGAGGTCGGATTTATTCGCCTGATTTGTTCGAAGACCTGTTCAATATACCCATTCAGCAATGCATTACCCGTTTAATATTGTATTCATTTTGTAAAAATATTGTGAAATCGGTATCGGAAATTCTTAGTGACCTGTTAATTAGATTCTTTGAATTGTCGTTGACCTAGGATCTCACCTTTCTGTTTTATTAGACTATCCTTGTCCTCTCCTGACCCTTTTAAAGTATCCTAACAACTTCCTTAAAACTAACCTTGACTGTCCCACTTCCCCTTTTTGCATATATCCTCTATAGCAGTTGTCCCCAACCTTTGTGGAACCGCGGAGCGGTTTCTAAGGAAATTTTTTGTGGACCCTTTTTTCTTTTTAATCTAATTCTAACGAGTAATTCCTACAGTCGGAGAAAAATTAAAAACAAGAAATTTTAGATGGATTGTAAATTTTTGCGGAAGCACCCAAAAGTGTACAATATACATGCATGTAGTCAATGTTTTAGAAATAATGGGAATTGCCAAGTACAGAATTTAAAAAATAGCCGACAACTTTAACTTTAATTAACAATAACTTGGCTAATGTCAATGAAATGTTAATCGAGCTCAACTATGAATTGTTTACATTGTCCAGACGGCAAACTAAAGGTTCATTTTAATTAAGCTTTAAACCTTTTTAATTCGTATTATTTACGATTAAGGCGCAATGTGAAACTGTAGTACTTCCAACGGCAAAGGATTCACGTTTTTCGTGCACGTTATTGGCCATATGGGAAAATCATTGTTTTAGGAAAAAACTATTAAAATAATATAGAGAGGGTACTTATTTTTCCCTTCTGTCTGGATTGCTCACTTGTTATGTTTTAAGGAGAAATAAAATTATTGAAGCGAAAAGGGATTCTTTCTTTCATAGCCGTGTTGTTTATTTTCCAAACGTACTGTACCCGGGTAAAACTTTTTTCGAAGTGACAAAACATGCTTATTTATCAACTTGCGCTTAACTTATTGAGCACTAAGGTGTCTTTAATTGGACTTTAATTGGACTTTAAGGTGAAATTTAACTGGAATTATCCAATGTTCGTTAAAGTTAACAACTTCGAGAGTTGTAACGATTTCGTGAATTGGAAAGCTCAATCAACTGCTAGCGCTCATTAACCTGAACCGAGTTGTTTCTAGACGGCGCACTTTAGTGGGATTAACTCAGGTAGAAGGAGCTAATTGACATTAACTTGACCCGTCTAGCCTAAGTATTAGTTAATCATTTTTTTTTACAGAATTGTCAATTGAAAGCTTAGTCCATCCATTCAAATGGACGTCGTTAATCTGCTTATAGAAGGGTGCATTTTTGTCCGGGTACGTCACACTTTTCTGGCTTAGGTACGCTGCCCAAAAGCCGTAGGATCCCACGGAGATAATCACGTGATCACACAGCGTCAATATTGCCATGTCTACTCCTGGATTATCTGTCTTTTCAGGGAAAACCATGGGAAACCGCGTCTGATTCAAATGTTGTTTGCACCAGGGTACATCATCACTCAGGACCACAAACAGAGGCTGAAATCTTCCTGAATGAGTCAACGAACTGCTATTCACATTCGTATTCCCCAACGCACTAACTGATTCCATTGCTGCATAGATGTAGTGCTCGTCCACGATCGTGTCTTTCCAACGTTTTTGGATGTACTGGATGTAGTCCGTACGCCGCACATGTACTCCCACCACAATTTCTAGCTTACGCATTTGCTTCGCTCTTTGCAAGTAATTTCGAGCTTTCTGAAGGACCGCCGGTTGGAACTGGAATTCTTGCATGATGACGTCACGATAGGGATTGAACGCCGTCAGCTCGGCGACGTACACCGGGAGCTGTACGTTAATTCCAAGCTGGGAAGTATGCCTAGGTACACCAATCTCGTGTATGACACTGCAGTGCTTAGGAACCGTGGCGGAAGATTGCAGACTTACGTTAGAAAAGTACTTCTTCAGCTCGGAAAGTACGTCTGGCGGTACCAAGGCATGGTAGGAGTACTTCTGAGCCAGAGAGTACAACGTGGAGTAAGTTCCTATCAAGTTTCCCAACCTTCCACCTCGAACCATGGTCAATATCGGTTTCGAAGGACAGTTTCCCTTAACAGCACTGGTAGGAGCGGGAGATTTCACGGTTGGGAATCCGAATCTCATGTGAAAGATGAGTACGTAGATCACCAGCAACGTGGCGAACGCGAGACCCACGCATTGATTGGTTTTGCGATGACAAGAAGGTCTCATGTTCGCTAGGCACAACTGTCAAAAATCTCCCAACAAATCCATCCACTGTTCGGCACAATTTCGAACTATAAGATTTGGAACTACACGTCCCATAATATAATGACATGAAATCCCTTCAAGCAGTCTCTATGTCGGTGATTAGGTAAGTGAGGATCAATAAATCCATAAAAGGGGCACAAAGGGGTGGTATCGCATAGAGACGAAGGAAGATCACTAGTCTTTAACAGAATTAACCTCATTCCATTCACTGCTGTCGTACATCGGCGGTTGTTCTTTTCACACTCCCTTAGAACTGATACGCTGAGCCTGACAAACGGCGAGGAAAGATAAATATCGAGTTCCTAAACCTCATACTTCCTAACAACACGCCTAGCAACTGCGTTTGTGCGTAAACAAGTCCAAATAATGATAACTTATCACTATTCTTGATATCGTTCTTTAATACTAATACACTTCCACTGCGCTTTATCAAGTGCCATGATAAAAGGCACACTTACCGAAAAAGACTTGACAATCATTGAAAATTGTTCACAATGTTTCCCAACTTCCTACAGCCTGACCAGTTAAAAAATGTTAACTTTTTAGCGCGTCTAATTTTTTTTTAGCTTTTTAACTGAACAGTTTAGCCCTAAGCTTAGGAGTTTAACCCCAAGATTGTTTTGGGTTAAAAAAAATTTGACCCGTGCCACCCACCAATGGAGAGATAAAAACTCGGTAAAAAAATTTTAACGCGTAGAAAATTTTTTTTTTTTAATTTTAAAGATTTTAATTTTTTAGAGCGTATAACTTTTTTTTTAGCTTTCTAACTGAACAGTTTAACCCTAAGATTTATTTGGGTTAAAAAAAGAAATTGACCCTCGTACACCCATCAACGGAGTTACGAACTTAAAAACTCAGTCAAAAAATTTTAAACTTTGTAGCGCATTTAACTGTTGTTTAGCTGTTTAACGGAACTTTCTAGCAGTTTAACCCTAAGTTTAGCAGTTGAACCCTAAGATTTCTTTGGGTTAAAAAAAAATTTGACCCTCGTACCACCCATCAACGGGGTTATAAAACCATTGGTTTCAATTCATCCACAATGAAAACACGAAAGTTAAAAAAAAAAAAATTCAAACTTGTTTAGATAATTTAAACTGAGTTATTATGCTAACGAACCCTTATGATGAACTTTATCTCCATGTTTCATGGCAAGTTTATGAATTCTTAATTATGTATTTTCTCAGCAATTTCTTTCTTTTCTTTAACTCCCGAAGACAAAAACTTTGTTTTAACTTTAACAAAGTTGAGCGCTTTTATCGCAACTTGGAAGGACCCAGCTTGTTCCCGAATTACCCTCTAAGGACTTCATCAACACCGTCTTAATTTTCTACTTCGTTAACCCGCACGCCAAACAATTGCAAACATGTCATTAATCGCATTTCATTAACCTTAATTTCGTTCCTTTTTTGTTTTCCTTCAAAACTCTCTTTTGAACTTCCAAATGGCGCATTCAAAGTGGAACCAAGCTCTCAATTGAGACATCTTTAAAGCTTTTCAAGGATACAATTGTGGAGAGTCTAGGAAGTGGTTTTCTCCTTCAAAATGTATACGGTCTACGCATGTACATGCATTGGGCGTACTCACGCAGACGGTGTGAAGCAGAGGAATCCTTTCAAGGTAATAGGATTGGATTGGGAGAGAAAAGCCATACAGCCTTTTTCCCCCTTTATGTCGTTCGTCGCGCTCTTTAGATTGACCTTCGCATAAATATAAAAAAACACAAAAAATGAATTCCTTCCAACAAAACACGTTACTTGATCCTTGTCGACCATTTCGTTTTATTCCTGCTTTTTATTTAATTTTTATTCCATTTTTTAAACGCCTTTCCAAACCGCGAAAGACGAAAAAAATAAAAAAAAGTCAATCGAGATTTTCGGGGAAAATGGAATTATTTTGTAACCTGGACAACCAGTCCGGCCAGAAGCGTCCGCGCTCTGACTTGTCTTTAATGTTCCCCTGCTTCCCTTTTCACAGCCAAAAGGATCTTCCGCCAGTTTGGGCTACGGAACAACCAGTAGTCCTCCCTCGGTCGTCCGCCACGGACACGCTTCCTTGCTGGTCGGTATTGGGTCGAATTACACCCTACAAATCTCTGTCCAACTGATGGAATTTGGAATCCCCTCGGAATCTGCCAGTACTACTGGTCACGTTCCTTCCCACGTGAGCCAACTCGGCAAAAAAGAGCGAGTAAACAAGAAAAACAGAAAGGGCGCGGGTTCTCTAACTTAATTCTGCAGATAATTTCTTCCTTGTGTGGAAAGGTGATGAAAGCTGTTCATTAGACGAGGAAAAGGACGCGGGAATGTTGAGTGAGTAAAGAATAGGAAAGAAAAACAGGTTCCCCTAAGCCATGTCTGTGTGGAGCTAATGAACGAACAGAAATAAGAAGAAGAAAAAAATTTAAAAATCTCCCCTGGAGCTAATTTCCATATTTCAATTTCAAATGCAGTGCAGCAGACTAAGAGAACATGCTAAGTGACTCCCTTTTCCGTGTTTCCTGACTTTTCGTGAGTTTTTTTACACTAGCGTAAACCCCACGCGTGCCAAAAAGGAGACGATCTGCAGTTTGTTGTTCGAGGAGACTTGTTTGCATAGACCCTTGCCAGCTGTCAGTAAATTGTGTTAACGTGCCTACGACTACGAGTGCGGCTCTCCCAGACTGTGTTGCGACCTGGGCGATGTTAATATAAAAGAAAAAATCTGCAGAAATATCACTATCTTCCCCAAAACGCGACAGCAGGACAGCTTGGTCTATTCCCACCCTGTGTGTACCGCAAAGACTTGCTCTTTGTCGTTCAGCGTAGCCGTAAATCGTCCAATGACAAGAAATAAAACTTTTTTTGGGAAGAAATTTATTTCTGCGTTGAAGATTAGCGAGATTTATGGCAACAGGGTAGTCCATAACACAGGGTATTGAATGGACACTGCCACAAATTGTCATAGAAACAGAAGGCAGAAGTACATAAATATTTCTGCATTTCTGAAGAATGAGACTATATTGAATTACTGCCGGAGGAAGTAAAAAACTGACTAAAAAAGTAAAAAAAAAATATTATATTGGAAACTTACGTTAAGGATTTATTTGCATTGGAAGAAATTACGAACTTTTGGAAATTTTGACAAAATTTCTGCAGAAATATTAGTCTTACTTGTGAATTTTAATTCTTTGAATGGTATTGTACATTTCTGCGGAGAAGAATGAAAAGCGCTAAGACATTGAAACACCATTCGAGCTTCTGACGACCAAAAGCGCAAGACAGAAACACAATGAAAGAAATCCTTCAGAAATATTGCTGCCTTTCTGCATTTCTAGCACTTGAAGATTCTTGTAAATTCCTGCTTTAAAGATTGGAAGAGCTAGCAAATCTAACTAGCATTATAACCCCGCCTCCGAACGGCCCATAGTGCAAGATAGAAATACTATGAAAGAAATACTTCAGAAATATTACTTCATTTCTGCATTTCTAGCACTTGAAGATTCCTTCTAACGTTCTGCTATAAAGATTCAAGAGCTAGCAAATCCAATGTTCATTTGAACTCCGCCCCGAAACGGCCCAAAGTGCAAGACAGAAATATTACGAAAGAACCACTTCAGAAATATTGCTTCATTTCTGCGTTTCTAGCACTGGAAAATTTCTTATAAAGTCCTGCTATAAAGATTGAAACAGCTAGCAAATCCAATATTCATTTGAACTCCCAACGTGCAAGGCAGAAATAATTTGAAAGAAATACGGCAGAAATAATGCTTCATTGCTGCCTTTCCATCAATTGAAGATTCCTTCTAAAGTCCTGCTACAAAGACTGACAGCGCTAACAAATCCAACTATCATGTGAGCCCCGCAAAAGTGCACGACAGAAATAGTGTTCAGTAATATTTCTGAAACCTAATCGAGTTAAAGCGTACCGTAAGCTACTAGCAGAGGAGAGGGAGAGAAAAGAGTGATGATCCTAGAGGGTCGATTGCGCTAACGAACGCAATTTGGGATTTCGGGGCCGATACTTTTCATGTTCGTACCGGCCTCTTCTCTCCTGATGAAGAGGCTGCAACTTGCCAGTGCCACGACCATCATCAACCTCGTCGATTTTGACCTTTTTTTGTCCCCTGTTGTCCTCCATCAAGCCCCCTTTGGCCGAAACTAACATCTTCAGCCGCGTTTGGCAGCCTCACAAAAGAATCAAAGAGTAGGGGGCAGGTGGGGCCTTTCAGCCTTCGCTTTTCATCAAGCCTGCACTCTCTCCTCCGAAAACGTTCGACAACAACACGAAATGAAGCTGTCAGTGTCGGCCTATCGCGCGTCCTACAACCTCTCGGAGCAGCGGATCCTCGCGGGTCCAGTCCCCACGTACGGGTCCACCAACGCCCCAGGCCATGAAGGATCGACCAACGTTCCCCCTACTCCAACCCTCCAGCAGCGGTTCGAGGGGCCCCATGATCCCCCCGACGCGAGTACTCTGACTCTGCCGCAGCTCCAGGTGGGTTTCCTCACAGTCCATTTAACGGGTTAAGAGGTTCAAAGGGGGTCTGCAGTAAATAAGCTCCACCTCCTACAGTTCCGGGAAATCTATTCGGGGAAAAGAGATGCTGCGAGGCAACACAATTAAACAACGAGAAAGTTCCAACGCCTTCTGTGGAGGCGTCACAGTAACTGCATAATTACTTTCCGGAAACAAGAATTAACTATTTCTTCCTTTTACTTCGACGGAAAATTTCAGCCTAAGTGGCTTTCCTTCTGCACGGGAAGTCTTTGTAAACGATTTTTTATTTTTTATTTAAACGCTTATTCTTGGCTTTTAAAGGGAAATTTCTGCCCCTATTTGCCGTGGCAGCAATATGGTCAGAAATTCATGCATCCGAGAAGAAATTAATAAGCCCTATTTTATGAGCCCCCAAAAGCTTTTGGGAAACGTTCTAATTAAATTCGCTACATAAAAAGAGCGTAAGACTTGTATTTTTTTTACTTTTTTGTAATATTTCTGCAGTTCGGGAAGGGGATAGAGCTAGCAGGCTTCAGGTAGGCGAAAAAGCTTACATTCTGCCTTCCTAGAGCTTCAGCTCCCTTTTCTGGCCCTAAAGCACGAAGGGAATTTTCCGAGTTAATATTGACACGACTGTCAGGCGGACTGCAAGGGGGAGACTGAGGCTGCGGGCCCACAGCGTACCGGCGATATATTTCTGCCAACAAAAGAGCCGCAAATACTTGTTCTTTCAAATCAACACTATCTCTCCCGAATTCCCAGTCTCCTGTTCTTGAGACCCCATTTCTTCCTTTGTTTTGAAAGGAACAACTTCTACGGTTTATATCTTCCGCGGGATGATGTAAACGTCTGCACGACTCACTAGAGACACATTTCTTTGGAATTCCATCATCTCAAGCTGAAAAGCGGCCTTTTCTACCCCACCTGAGCAGCGGAAAAGAAAAACTGCCATGGGAGGCGGTTTTAGAACTACTTATACGACCCTGTCTTATCTACGCTTGAAGATTCGGGCCCCAAGGTTTGGTTGAATAGCCTCTTCAATTGCAAAGGTGCAGGATTATTTTTTTCTCCCCCAAATTTTATTTCACCTTAAAGTTTGAAGACGTCTGAGCAACGCAGAATGAAGATTTTAAAAAAAGAAAAAAAGAATTGACCAGAAAAAGACGAATCTTCAAAAGCGTACTTTGAATGGATTCGAGGACTGACGAGATTTCTAGCATGCGGTAAAAGGTCAAGCTCTCTGTCGTGCTAAAGTTTTCGCTCGCTGGCGTAGCTCAGGGAATGCGCTGTTAAAGAGAACAACTGAGAGCTACGGAGCAACACACATACACGCATACACGAGAGCCAAAGATTTGCTCCGGAGAAGCCTTCTTTCTCAGTGCTCGCCAAGCAAACGTACCAAGACGACACTTATTTGCCTGGCAGCGGGGTACTTCGTAATTCCGTGACCAATTTCTTCCAATACTCCGTGATTCAAACCGTACCAGTTCCTCCCCCGATCCGTCGAATAGGACGCAGAAATATCGAAGCAATGAATTTATTTCTTCCCAAAGTGTCGTTCCTTCTCCCCGAGCTCGGAATCGTTTCTTGGCACTTTCTTCGCTGCCGAATGAACCGAATGAACTGAATCAACTGAGTGAACTGATTCCCATGTTAAAAAGACAGCTTCAAGGGTGCGGTTCGGCAGTAATCATGGTCGTTACAACTGTGTGGCAGAGAGTGTATGGATTCCACGTCTTGAATATCTTGACTATTTTACTGCCGGCCAAAAGTTTCTTGTTCACCTAAGAGACTTCCCGTGTGCTTTATTTCTGGTTCCGTTTAAAAAAATAGCGAAGAAATGGTTTGGTTGCAGGATTTGTTTTAGTGCAGAGCCAATTGTGCTCGTCTTTGGCTCCAATCTCACCAGTCATCCCGATCGCTGCAACTTCCCTTATCGATTGACAGGTCTACATTACTTTTACCGCTCGAGTCTTTTATTTCTTTCTTCTCCAAGTTTGGGGTTGGATTTTTTTATTGCTTGCGCGACCTTACGGTGAAGAAATAAAAAATTGAAAGGAAGTTACGTAGAACAGGTAACTTAACATGTACCTACAGTTCGACAACTTTAATTCAAGAGAGAAGTTTATTAGGAGAGGTACAACGAATCATGAAAGAGTTAGATGCACGAAGGGGGGTTTCTCTACTGGCCAGGTTGCTATGACGACTTGATCCTTGATTCAGGACGGTCCGTTTTAGCTTTCTGGAGCAGGACAAGAAGCTGTCTCTTGTGACGAATGGACCCCCGCCGGACTAATATTATCCTCATTTCGGGATCTAATCCGCTTATTCTCCGGAGTCTTTTTACTAAGTTACGAGAGCCTGAGCTAAGCGATTCTGCGTCGTTACCCGACTTGAATAGCGAGCTAGGGGATCGAACAATTAACTCGGAAGTCGTAACCTCATTGTAACCTCATTTACGTCATCCGCTAAACATGTTCTTCGACATTGTTTCCGTAGTTGGAAGGCCAGGATATGGCCCAGGCCTCCTCCACCACGTCGCCGGTACAACCGACGGCCAGTACACCCAGCGAGATCATCCTCAACCCTACCGCCGCCGCAGTCCATCTGTCTACCCCGGCAGAAGTACGCATTCCAAATACTCCCGGTACCAGGTGAGTCACGCATTCCCAGCTTTGAAGAAAACGCCCCTTGTAACCCGTTTACACACGATATCACGTACTGTACACTACAGACCTACGAAGTTAATGAAAGATACTCGAGTTTCGGGTCGTATTGACGTAGATAAGCGGTACAGAAGGAATGCCACTCAATGGAGTTTTGGTCACGGATTTTGTTAGCTATTTGTAGCGGTTGATTTCCGTGATGTGACTTGTCCGTTCCTTTTTGATTCACGGCACAAACGAATGCCAAGGATACGCCACGCAACGCAGGCAAAGTATTGACGGTTTGCGGGTTGACTACACGATAATGTAGATGGGGTGAGATGACGCGGATGATGTGACCTGTGGCGTACCATGTATATGTTTGCAGGCGAGTCGGCCCAATGCGTGCGCTTCAGCGGGAGAGCAGTAGTGTGATCCGATCTTGTGACGTCAGTATGTCCTGTGCTCGACATCACTGGCAGCAGCTCCGTTATGCCATGTTCTGGTTCCGACTCTTCCGCAAGAAACGCAGGTTCTTTTAGCACCACCCTCAAAGACAGAAAGCGCTCGCTGACCCGCCTTCGTAGGGTAGTTGTGGAAGCGTTGATTTCTCGCTATTGCCATTTGACTTGTTTTACCCACTGTGTGGGTCTTTGTTTGGGAAATGATCAGCTTTGAGCTCTAACCAAAACATTGCTGCGTCGTATGTATTAGGCCCCTGCGGAGTGCGGCTTCTTCTATGGACGTCGATGAGGATTGCATTCCTCATCGACTCTTGTCGACCTGCTCTCGCTCCCATAGCGTAGGCGAGCGCCAATGGACGCGGGTCAGGGCCGTAATGGCTTGGTACACTCGCCTCAGGCGGATCAAAAGGTAGTCCCCCCTTACCCTAACTACGAAACTACCGTGTCCAACTCGTAAACTCGTAAAAGTTCGTAATCCTCCTCCTTCAAAGAAACAAAGATAATCCACTATCGCACCCACTTTCTCCTCGCAGGGCATGTTTCGACCAAAAATATAAAAATAAAAAGAAAGCTTATACTCTTGAACCCCCTGGAATGATGGCTGCTGACTTCCGGTAACTACTGCCAACCTCCCAACCTTTTGCCTGCCATTGGGTATCGACTCTTAAAAAAATACAACCTGTTTTCTTTCCCGTATTCCCTTCCGCTGCACACAAACTCAAACTCCACTCCTCTGTAAACCAAATTCTACTTGCGAAACTCTTCACACCTTTGGCTGTTGTGCCCCGAAACGTCTGTTAAACATTCAAAACTCACTGGTTGGAAAGCTTCTTACTATCACGTACTGTGTGACCGTCCGTAACACCTTCTCATGTGTCGTAGATGTTGTACTGTTTAAACTTCATATATAGTTAGAGCGTTCAGCTGTGCTGTGCCAGTACAACCCAGTACTTGAACCCCCTTGCGACAATTTTTGCTAACTCCATCAAGTCAGCCAGGTAAAACTGTGTTTCTTTGCTTCGGACCCTTACCCCTCAGAACGCGAAGCAACCAACGATGGATGAAGCTGCGAACGACGGTGCAGTTAACCGGCGCCATCGCGTCGTCGGTCCAGTCCAAGAAGTCGTCTCTGAAGCGCGAAGACTCGTTCATAACGCGGTTCTCCACGCGCCAGATCCCGGAGGTCCAGGTAAGCTACCTCAATCCGAACAAGTCGCCCGAGGTTATCCTCATACCTTCTCCAGGAAACGTTCGATACCGGGGACGAGACAGACGGCCTCGACCGACCCAAGAAAAAGCGACGGAAAAAGCGGGGTACCGTCATCAACCCGGATGGAAATGTGCTGTTCTACTGGTTGTTCGTGTTGACGGGTTGTGTGTTGTACAACTTGTGGACTGTGATCGTCCGCCAGGCCTTCCCGGAGCTCTACACCACCGCCCCGGTCTTCTGGATCTGTACGGACGTGTTCAGTGACGTGGTGTTCCTCCTGGACGTGGTGGTGCAGTTTCGCACCGGGTACTTGGAACAAGGGCTCATCGTGGCCGAGAGCCGCAAACTTGCCGTCCATTACGTGAAATCCCAAGCCTTCCTCCTCGACATGTGTAGTTTGATCCCGTTGGACTGGCTCATCCCCCGTGACATTCGGTGGCGCCCGCTCCTCCGCTTTGTTCGCTTCACCAAAGTGTACCGCATGTACCATTACTACTACATGGTAGAGTCCCGGACCATCTTTCCGAACATGTGGCGGGTGCTGAACCTGGTCCACATTTTGCTCCTCCTGGCCCATTGGTTCGGTTGCTTTTACTACCTCTTGTCCGAGGCTGAAGGCTTTCGCAGTGACTGGTCGTACCCGCCGCCTGAAGGCGACTTCGGGACCTTAACCCGTAAGTACCTCGGGTCCCTTTATTGGTCCACTTTAACCCTCACTACCATCGGGGACCTGCCCACGCCAGAAACCAACGCTGAGTAAGTCCATCTACCTTTTCATTGTCGATCTTTGATTTCATTGGTGTTGTTTAGTTTTCATTGTTGCCGTTCAAATCGAATCCCAGTCCATTGATGTTTTCCCCCCGTTGTTAGGAAAGATGGTGGTGTCGTTATGTTTTCATTGCGGGCCTGACCCTTGCGGTAGTGCTGTCATTGCGGTAGTGCTTCATTGTTGCATTGTGAGAGCCACTCACTGTTTGCTCTCCTTTTTTCACTGTTGGGTCTTGGGCCAATCTTGCGCTCCGAAGCAAAAAGAT
Source organism: Lepidurus apus apus (assembly GCA_022832285.1). Classification (NCBI taxonomy): domain Eukaryota; kingdom Metazoa; phylum Arthropoda; class Branchiopoda; order Notostraca; family Triopsidae; genus Lepidurus; species Lepidurus apus. The sequence continues at coordinate 38,039 of JAGJRO010000157.1, read as the reverse complement.
CTGGATTTAGTTTTCATTGTAGCTTCGACTTTCATTGTTCAACCTTGTTCAGGGAATTGGGTTGGATTCAGGGAATTGGGGTGGAATGCCCTAAGGACCCTCTCTTTCAACTGTTTGAACCCGTGCGACCTGTCTTTGGGTTGTTTACTTTTGGACCTTTTTGTTTACGTTTTGTTATTTATGTGTGTATGGTATATATCTATAGAAAAATGAGGCGTGTGTTGGCAGCTACTACTGGCCTACGCAATACCACTACCACTGGACCTCGCGCCCTCCCACGCCGAGGGTTCAAATCCCGCCTCCTCCATCACGCTACGAACACAGGGTGGGTATACTGAAACCCTTCACGTTCTCCCTTTATCTGAAAGATAAAAGCAACCAGCATAAGAAACAGCAATTCTTGTCGAGTTCACTTAATTAAGGGTTGCTTAATCAGGCAGAGCGGGAAGGAGGAGGAGGTGGAGGAGGAAGGGGGCGAGGTTATGTGGTGGTGGTTAGTCCATGTTTGTTCGGCTGGGTGATCCACCACCTTGTCTCACCCCCTCTTTTCCACCCCTTCTTCTTTAGCCTTTTCTTTCGTTTGTCTTCTGTAAGAATCTATTTTATTTTCATTTTTTGGGCGTCCCTGAGTGAAAGATTACGAAAGGTTAAGTCCGACACGTAATTCTTCTTATTTTCTTATATTTCTGCGTCACGGATACTCCCGACAGATATGTCTTCACGATTGCCAGCTACTTAATTGGCGTCTTCATTTTTGCGACCATAGTTGGTAATCCAATACTCTTGGCAGGGCAACTGAATTTCCTCCTAACAGTTTTTTTACTCTCTCCTTTCTTCCTCCGCTCATAGGACAAGTTGGAAACGTGATAACCAACCGTAATGCGAGTCGATTAGAATTTGAACGATTGCTAGTAATACATTTCAAAAATATATAATTCCCATTAGTGGATGTCACGTCCCTGGATTCTCTATTAGGATAGTGCCAAATTGTACATGCGACACCACAAAGTGCCCCGGAATATGCAGCGGAGAGTTCAACGCTGGTACGATTACTCATGGTCGAGGTAACTAGACACGTCTTCCTCTTTACGATCCTCTTCTCAAGGGGCTATACGTGGTATATCTCGCCATGCAAAACTGGGGTACATTTTACACCCAAGGTAAGGCGTTACGTCGCGTACGTGTCGTAGTTCTTGGAACTGTTTCTTTAAGACACTGTCGGTAAAATATAGAAAATACCACGTATAGTTCTTCCTCGCTTTATATTTCTGAGATAAAAGACATGGAAATAATTCGAGTTTTGTGAACGCAAAAAGAGGCCGAATCCAAGGAGGCGGTGACATAAATTCAGCCTTGCGGATCCTCCCCGATAAACTGAAGACGGAACTGGCTTTGCACGTCAACTTGTTAACTTTGAAGAAAGTCAGTATTTTTCAAGAGTGTCAGCCCGAGTTTCTTCACGATTTGGTGCTCAAGATGAAGGCCTCCATCTTCACCCCAGGAGACATGATTTGTCGACGGGGTGAAGTGGCCCGGGAAATGTTTATTATAGCGGACGGAATCCTCGAAGTAATCAGGTACTGTCCAAAAGACAGAAATACAAGGTTCATCTCCTTATTTCTTCCCGTCTTTTCCTTTTTTCTTCGTGCTTTGACCAGCGAGCATGGGAAAGTCCTCACGACCATGAAAGCAGGGGACTTTTTTGGCGAAATTGGGATTCTCAACTTGGACGGTTACAACAAGTGAATCTTATTACCATAGCTCGGTCCCGAACTGTTCCATAAAAACCGCGGAATTCGATTTTTTTTTCGTTTTTCTTTGGTATTAATGTAGGCGAACGGCTGACGTACGCTCGGTTGGATTCTCGGAGCTGTTCAGTTTATCCAGGGAGGACGTTCTGGCAGCGATGAAAGATTATCCCGAAGCTCAGGACATTCTGCAGACCTTGGGCCTCAAACGGCTCATGGAGGCACGGAAAGCAGCCAGTCAATACCGGGCCAATCAGATCGCCGCTCGTAAAGCGAAGAATCGGGGGCCAGCGGAATGCAATGACGAGTCCGGTGCGAGCCGGAAACTCGCTGATCGACTGCTATCGGACGTCAAAGGGATCAGACAAGCCCTCCGCAGGAGTCACAGGTAAGATTAATCCAGCAATGAATGGAATGACGTTTCTGAACTGTTTTTCTCAACGGCTATATTTGATTTTGCCAATATCTTTTGTGAAAGAATGGAACACAAAGAGAGGCTCGTATCCTTAAAAAAAAGACCGGAAAATCTAAATTCCGGAGATGTATGACTTGCCGTTATGCGAAGAAGCATAACGGGTTTACCGCTTGTTGAAACTTTCAACATTTAGGGCTCGCGTCCCTCTCGTGACGTCATACACGTGGTGGCGGGACAGAGTACCAACTTGTTAAGAATATTGTTATTGTGGTTATAAAAAGCTTGTTATTGTGGGTATAAAAAGGGCAAATTCGGTACATTTACAACACTACAACTTGAAGAAGGTTGTTTGGTAACTTTTAAACAACTTTTAACTTTATCGGAAAAGCCCTCTAGTGGTAAAATTCTTGTGAATCTTGATTTAAAAAAAAAAATTGCTTTCTTAAAAAATGCCCACAAAATCTAAAATCCGAAGATGTATGACTTGCCGTTATGCGAAGAAAAATAACGGATTTATCACTTATTGAAACTTTCAAGATTTAGGGCTCGCGTCCCTCTCGTGACGTCATACACGTGGTGGCGGAATAGGGTGCCAAGCATGTTACAAAGATAGTAGTTATAAAAAGGGCAAATTCGGTACTTTTAGAGCAGTACAACTTGAAAAGGTTGTTTGCCAACTTTTAAACAACTTCTAACTTTCTCGGAAAAGTCCTCTACCATTCTTGTAAATCTTGAATTTTTTATCCTTGAAGCCATTCCAGTTTTTCTATTGTTTTTCTCCTCCGACAAACTTAGCTAGGAAACGTACACGAGCCCACAATTAGACCCCCTTATTGATTGTTACAGGAGCAGCAAGACTAACGACGAGGAACACGAACGTCGGCCTCTGAACTCCCACAAAGCTTCCCATACGTCCAAGTCGACGTCCTTAGTGTCCCAGCGAGGTTTACTTCGTCGAATGCAGCGCGTTACTTCGGACGAAGACCACATGACCACTACACTGGACGTCAATGCTCGCCATAAAGAGCGCGACGAGTCGGCCAGCGACGACACCGCGGAAGTAATCGGAGCCGGTTTACCTTTAATGCAACGCTTGAAGCTCCTCAAGCAAAAAGAAGACCGGGAAGCCCTGGCGACCAGCCATACGCCGCACGTGCAAGTCCACGCGGTGTCGTCGGAATCGGCGCCGCTTCTTAAATCGGCCGTAGCTCCTGTCCCTATTGCCGGCGAAGCCTCTCATCCACCGGAACCGATCGGTGCCGGATTACCATTGCTCCAGCGTCTGAAATTGCTCAAGCAGAAAGACGACCTCGACAAAAAATCGACCGCCTCTATTCCAAGCCATCTCCCTCCTTTGCCAGCGATCCACACTCATAATACGAGCGGCAAGGAATGTGCCAAACACACAAAGGACGGACAGGGTGCTGATCAAGATTCGAGCGGGCGTCTTTTGCTCCGACCTATATTACCGTTCCATCAATGCTCCGAAGTAAAAGAAGAAACGGCAGAAGACATCAAGGAAATCGAGCAGGAAAGTATTCCCTTATTGCCCCCGAGTTCCGGTGCTTCCAGAGAAGAAAGGCGCGTTGGATTCAAGGATCAGAAGCATTCCTACACGTCCTTGGGCGTCATGGGTTGTACCCGTCCGTCGACGTTACCCGATGACGTCGCGTCCCACCACTCGAACTCGAGCCTCCACGAGAACGGAGCGACCCGCGGAGGTAAATGGCGTCGTCGATTGAGTCATAAAGGGCGAGAGGCCCTCGCGAAGGCCCGAGGTCGCACTCGCTGGTCCTTATCCACTTCGAAGTCAAATTTGCATGAGGAACCTCATCCGCCGGCCCCGTACCACAAATCCAATGGTCGCCCTAGCGACTCCATGCTGCCTCTAAACTTCCTGTCGCATCGGAAGGGCGCGTCGTCGACCGACCTCCGAGTCCCACGCTGCAACAGCGAAGGCGGTATCTTTCACGCCTACCGCCGACAGCAGACAGTTCCGGTCGTCACGGACGTGGAAAGTGTGCTCACTGACGTTTTCAATCATGTGCTCAGCCCGGCTTCCCCTTCCGCCCTCAATGCCTTGGCCCTTAGTCCTTCGACGACGCACCATCCGAACGGTAACCGCAGGACCAAGACCGTTACCCTCCGGTCAAGTTCAGACGGTCGCGTACAGCACCAAGAGACCAGCTTCACCCTCGACGACAGAACACACGAAAGTATAACCAGCCCGGAAGGTACCTCGCTTCGTCCGCATCTTCTGCGACTCAACCATGACTCGCGGAACTACGTGTCGGTCGATGACCTCTCGCCGGAGTTTACCGTCCTCCCGTTCGTGAAACGACTCAAGATCCTCAACGAGCGACAGAAACTCGCCGAATTAGAACGACAGCTCAAATGTTCCCGTAGTTTCAGCCTCGATTCCACTGATCCCAACGCCGTCCTTGGAGAGATTCCGGGCGGCCTCGTCCGCTCTCAGAGCAACTCTGGTGCGTTGGAAACCGCTGTTTTTGCGCTGAACGATAATTCAAACCAACTGGAAGCGATTCCGGGCGATCGTGTGGCTGAAGTGGCTGAATCGGCGCACTTTTCGCCGTCCACGTCCCCGGAGAGCAACGAAACTCCGGAACGGCGCTCGCTCAAGCATTTTTTACGCCAATTATCACAAGGTGACACCCGACCACCGTGGTTCAAAGCGCCTCAGCAGAAAAGGCAATTACTCAGGTCCCAAACCGTGGAAGGTTACGCAGCTCGTCATGCACAATTCACGATCGGTGGACGCTACACATCATACAAGGAGACGTTATCCTCGCCCCCGACCCCTCAGCCCCAGGCTTTACCCCTCATCACCGATACTTCCGACGAGGAGGAAAAAGCTGACAAACGACCCTCATCCCCAAAACCACCCGCGCTCACCGACCAGGCGGTTGTTATTCCAGCGGAGAACAATTCCTGCGACTCGCCGCCTCTGAAGCCTCCTCCACTCTGGAAATCGTTAGGCAGTAATGGCAACAAGGAAGGAATTATCCTGGGCCACGAGGAAGAATGCGTTACGGATCTACTTCTGGGAATTAAGCAAGTACTCCAAACACGACTGGTAACTTATCTCGGTTTCTTTTTTCCCTTTAGCTTTTCTTAGTATCCTTAATTTATCTTACGTACTTTTTCTATTCGCAAATACAGGAAGAGATCCAAAATCGGTTTCAAGAGCGAATCGAATTCTTGGAAGCTGAAGTGCAACGTAGAGATTCAACCATCCATCAATTAAGAGAGCAATTACGGACTCTTACCCAGGTAATTTGGTGTGCCGTTTCAGGCTTGCATGTTTATAAACACTAGCCAAAGGCTAACTGATCCGCCATTACATTTGCAATTAAGTTACGAAAGCTTTGGATGGATCGCAGTAATTTTGTCTAATTACTGGCTTCGCAGTTACGGAGCAATTTGTAACAGGAATGGATGAACATATAAAGGCACACACAACGTGACCGAAATTCATAGGCTTGCAATGGCACGCGATGGAACTAAATAATTGCTATTTTCTCAATTCTATAGAATTAGAAATATAATCTTTATATAACTATAGTTATATCTTTATATAACTATAGTTATATAAGGATTAAATAATTAATTCGTAATTAATTATTATTACAATATGAAATACTGACTCGTTAGTCCCATGTTTGTGATAGGAGCCATTGAAGCCTATTTCTAATTTTATTGGCTAACAAAAAATTTCCTATATCTGTTTTTTTAAATTTATTTTCTAATTTTGGAAATTCTTTTATTAATTCCCGGCGTAGGTTTAAAGCAATATTGCATTTGCAATGGGTTTACTTGGCAATATTGGCATAAGTTAAAAGGGATTTAAATCTGTAAAAGAATTCCCAGGAACACATTTAAATTTCTGGAACTTAAACGCTTTTTTGTGCAATAAAAGCTAGGACGTTTTCCAAACAGTCGGATGTGAGGATTCATTTTTTGGGATCTCACTTTTAGCTATGCAATTTATAATTTGGTTCTCGGGAACTCCTGGTGTGGAGATATAGGCTAAATGCGTTTTGCCTTGGCAGAAAAAGCCGTCAAATAAGTTAGACGAGTAGGAAGCTGGCTATTCCAGCAACATGGGACCTTCCGGGGCGCCGTAAGACGGCTGTCAGTGAAATTTGCACAGCAGTCAGTCAGACAAATGTTACAAAAAACTATATGACCTACCTTGTTTCCACGGGATTTTCCTTCTGACGTGGAATTAACTTCCCTCCAAAAGCAGCATACAGTAAAGTTAGTTTTACACACAGAAAAACCGTTAAAATGTGTCAAGTGAAAAAAAGAAAATGGCCATTGTCTGGGGGTGATATATAACTTCAATTTGAAAACTTATGACACTCGATTTTTAGCACTGATTAATTTCTTTTCAGTTTCTATAATTATAATGCCAGTTGTTATGCAATCACTTTTTTGCTTCTGTTATTGTTAAACTGTTCAATTTCCTTGACTACTTGCACGTTTTGGGAAACACAAACGCACCACACGCTAACAAACGCCCAGCCGCGAATTGGAAAATTCCGTCGCCTGCCAAAAAGGCGCCAAATATGAGTCACGGGTTACGGACGGCCAATAGGAAAATTACACCTAATCGGAATTTACGATAACTTAATTTTCCTTACAGTTCCGTTATAATTAAACGTAGGTAGTAAGTAGCTACATAAATCAAAATGAAAATTTAAAAATGTTTCTATGGTATAAAGTATGATGTTTTGGAAAGCTGACTATAAGTATATCTGACAAGTAAAAGGTCTTTCAATTACATCCTTTGACGTAAGCTCTAGTTGGAAGGAAACCTTCACTTAAAGCTCTTCCCAGTGCTTTCGAGGAATTAACTAAATTATATAGGGCATTTGGCTGCACGCGCGCATGATCATTATGAAACGCATTAAAAGATAATAAAAAAGAAGCGTTAGGTCCCAAAGTGCAACAGATCGAATACGTTATTTTTCTTTTTTCTCATGTGAAAAAAAAGCATCGTAATTCAGTGACGACCCCACCCTCCACCAGGACCATAATCGAAGACATTTCTGCCGAAGAAGCGGATGCCGAGAGCGAAGCCAGTAGTAGCGACAGCGATGAGAACCCAAGTCACTTTTTCATGGTAAGAGCTTCCCTTATGTTAACACTTGTCTACCAAGCCATAAAACCACTTCTTGCGCTTTTCGTTTTGGTGGCAACAGCGCAACCATTCAAGAGAATCGATTATTCACTACTCCCCCACCGCAGACGATCAAGTAGGGCAACACAATGACAGTGTGTCAATAACCGTAACGGATTCCCTGGCTTGGGACGAGTTCTCTGAAGACGAATACCAAGAATCGCAACGTTTACCCTCACCCCACTTGCATCCTAACCCCGTGTCGGTTTCCACGTCAACGAGCCCAGTTTCTGCACAAGATCAAGAAGAAGCCATGCTGGAACTCGAGTTTGGATCAGCGTGGGCCCGACTTCGCAGTGATACCGTCATCAGCGTCGAAGCTTCGCAATCTTCGGATGAATATGATGAAGACGAACGGTATAATACCGTCGGAGCTCATCAGCCAGGAACTTATCCTGTTTCCAGGAACAGAAAACCCAGTTTGAAGAAAAGGTTACAGAAAGCTTTCAGCTCGGATTTCGCCGGTTTCCATCGCCAACGCAATCAACTCCGAGTCTGCAAAAGTCTGAGCCCCTCTTCAGAAAACCAGCCTGGACCGTCTGCTCCCAGTAAAACGCATCGTTTTCCATGTCTTTTTTCCTAGTTTCAGCTTTCGAGGAATGATAGGGGAAAAAACTAATAGCGGTTATCATCCTTTTCTGCAGGTCGAAATCCGTTCCGCTCCTTATTAGAATCAAGACCTGGTCCTGGCACTACAGCTTCACAATCCCATCGCCAAGGAAAGTTTTTCTCTCGCCTCCGGAATTCGGATTCCGTACCTTAAAAGATTGGTTTCCTCCCAGCGATCTTTTACATTACATATACACAAAACACTCGCCCAGATGCCTGTTTCGTGTTACTCTCAGCCACAGAAATGCTCTACAATTAACTTCACGTGTGTCCTCATTACAGCCTCGCCATAAAACCCTGAAAAATCTACGTTTGTCTAGCCTCGATCGCTTTGTACATTGCAGCCACATCCAGAGCAATAAAGGCCTAAAGTATATTACCTTAACTTGCTTCCAGTCTATTTCTATAGATATTTTTACCAGGAAACAACTTCATGGACCTACATTCTTTCGTACAAAGTTATAATCCTCTGGAGTATTTACATCCAGATGAGAAAAAGTTCGAAAACCCCTTACAACCGTCCTACGCTTTTAAAAACGTTCGATTTTTTCTCCAACCTTACATTACGTTTGTAGAACCTTCATAAAAATATTAAGCTCTTCCAGCTACTTTAGAAACGAACTAATTTATAACTTCTTTCAAGTCTAGAGACAGCGCCATTTTTATCTATAAATAAACAGCCTGCAATTTGATCAGGTCCCAAGTCTAAAACCAGTTCCTTAACTTACTTGACAGGCGTAAATCATTGATGAGTGCCCTGCACTTGTAGGAAAGAGATATAAAAAGCCCAGTTTTGTAGAAAGATATGACTGTATGTTCATATTACATAACCTGCCAACTATACGTCAGATAAAGTACGTCGAGATTTGACAATTTTGTACATTCCAGCGGCTTGGCATCTTCGCAGGAAGCTTGAATACGAACCATTCATTTTCCACCATTCGAGGCCTCACATAAAGGCCACGCGTCAGGAGAGTAAAACGAAAGAAAACGAGAGAAACACAGGGAGAAGAGACGGCTGTCTTCTCTTTACAATTTTACGTCTTTTCTTTACAATTCTTCAAAAAAAGCGACCCGCGCTTGAGTGGACCCTGATTTGATCTAGAGTTGTCAGATACACACAAAACAAGAACATCAGAAACTATAAGCAACTGAATTGTAACCAAAGCTTTGTGGAAACTCACACTTACCTTCCTCAAAGTCGAGTATTTCGTCTCTCCCATAAACATTTGTTCCTGGTGAAATTGATCCATTAGAGTCTGGTTCTCTTCTACTTTCAAGACTTCAATCTCGGATTTAAGTTCCCGGAGTTGATCTTGCAAGTGCTTGGATTTCTCCAAGTACTCCACCCTAGTACGCAAGAAGAAAAGGTTTATTTAGTAACTAGAATTTCGTGCCCAATGCAACTAGAATTTCGGCACATTGTTCTCCTATTTCTTTGTAAATAAGCTTGTTGTTGGTTGGCGTATACCAGCTTCCTACACTCGCGTTAACGCCAACGTGAAAACAGTCCACTTGGGTTGTTCCCGGTAAATATTCCTGCCAGGAACCAGAAAAACCGAGCAAAACAAACACGTCCCTTCTGCACCCTTAACCTCTTTGCTGGATTATATACTACTGATGCCTTTATCCATCTGCCCCCTTTTTCCTTCTTTTCCAACTAGCTTGTACCCTCTAAGAACCAGGGTCACTGCTATGTTCTTTCTTAACGCTAAGCCAGAGAAGCGATAATAAGCCTCAATCATCTCTTCACGACTGTCACGACCAGCAACACCCCAAAAAGGTAGCTGGGGTGCTCAGATCTAGCTTCATTACTTGGAGCTTAATTACTTAGTCAACACAATTTTTGCGATCTCATTTGCAGGGAACTTTCTTTAAGAGAGAAAAAAGGATGTTTTCTCTTCATTTGCTTCCAGTGTTCGTAAGTTTACTTTTTTGTAAGTCTTTTTTTAAAGTTTTTTTCTGGCTCTCAAAGACTGAAACCTAACTGCGTAACAGGGAAGTCGGGGGAAACTCATTTTACCTTTCTTTTTCAATTTCCAGAGAGAGCTGCTCCATATCCCCTTCCGTCAAGAGTTCCACGTTGTACCCATTCGTGGATAACGGCAAGGAAAGTGACAAAGGCAAGGTCATGGGGTCTGACGGGTTTAATGGCAAGGGGTCTGCTTCTTCCAATCTCAAGCTCTGCAAATCCGCGCGTAACTCCGCGTTGACGGCCTGGGTAGATGGATATAGATTCGGAGTACTGGCCCCCTGTTCAAAGGAAATGTCAGAGAAAGAAGGAGATACAAAATGGTTAAAAAGGGTTGAAAACGAGTGGACAAGACCACCCATAATTGGAATGACTAATTACAGAAACCGTCGTGGGCAATGAAGAGGTTTGAGTGAGGACTTCCACAAGTCTTTTCCTCGTTTGTGCTTCCGCCATTCGAGCCCGTACGAGTTCTTGCTGCAACTGTTGGGCTTCGGCTGCTCGGCGTTCCGATTGAGCGACCGCTCGCGAAGCAATGCTTTCAGCTTCGACCAATTTGCGTTCGACGAAAACGCGCTCTTCCTCGCTCTGCAATGCCAAGAAGCTCATTAATACACTTTTAATACACTTTTAATACGCGTTTTCCGTGGATAATTAAGCTAAGCTGACAAGTCATTAACCCAAGCCAGCGGATGTTAAATTGGTATCGCTTAAAAAAAAAAAATTTTTTTTTAAATTTGAAATTTTTATAATTGGCATCGTTGCCAAGCCCCAATGGACTGACTTTGCATTGAGGGCCTTCTTTACAATACATGCGTTACCTTAATAGCTGAAACACGGATGCGTTGGATCTCCCGTTCAGCATCCGACGCTTTTTGGGTCAATAGTAACGCTTCTTCGTCGGCAATTCGCGCCTTTTCGGCTAAAAGTTCGGCGGATTCTTCTGATCGACGGAGCTGCTCTTGCCCTAAACGCATTTCATCTTGGCACTGTAACAATCGCTGCTCCAAGGCCGTTTTGTCGCGCTCTGCAGCTTCCCGCAGCTGTTTCTCGCGCGCCAATTTGTTGCGTTCGAGTTGACGACGAACTTTTTCTTCTTTGGCTTGCGCTTTCATTTGCTGAACTTCCATGGAATCCGGCTTACGCCTCCGCATAAAGAGATCGTGATTTCCGATGCACAGATCCAAAATCTACGACAAAAGCAATAGGAAAAATGGCTAAAGACTCATAACTTATTCGATTTGAATATAATCTCGACTTATTCCCTCCGCAGACCAGCTTATGAATTCGCATTCCTTTCTGCGCTATTCAAAGTTTTAATACCATTTTTTTTTACTTTTTTCTTTCTGATTACTTTCCGAGTTTTCTCTTCAAGAGATAAAATCTACTTGCTATCACTAAGGGGTGCTTTAGGGATAAAATCCATTAAAAGATGGCGGGAGATCAAATGGAAAGTGCTCTTCTTGCAGTATTAAGCAATGCCCAGGGATTTCTACCCCTTTTTTCGCTATTTTACAGCTTTTTTTTTACCAATTTGTTGATGCGGTGTTTATCCGAATAGAAAACGAAAGGCGGAGCATTTCGGTCGACAGGTTTGATGGTAAATTTGCGATCATCAAAAGCGATATTCCGTATTTCGCTCCACGGAAACGAAACTCGAGCCGTTAACTTGTTATCCTGCTCGTAAACGTTCAGTCCCAAGGCTGTAACGCCTAACCATAATGGACTCCCTTTCTTGTTCTATTGGAGAGAAAAAATAAAAAAGAGAGAAAAAACATTTCTAGTGAACTTTTACGTCTCTTTCGGTCAAAAACTCTGGGAAGGGATCTAACCTGAATAGGAAAGTAGTTGACGCCATACATATCTAAATCCTGGGCGATTTTCAAGTACTCCATTTCAGCCTCGTCACGGGACAACCCTCGGTGATCCGCATACCAAACTTGGATACGCTCCTCCCACATTTGGGCCGTTAATTGATACTGGGAGAGAACACGCTGAGGCAGTAAATCTCCTGTGGAAGGTAGTCCAGTGTTGGTGGTGGCATCATGATCGCCATACTAAAAAATAGAAATAACAAAAAATAAAATAAAAAAGTTCCTGGGAAACCCGATAAAATGTAATATACAAACTTTGGCTTGCAGAGCATAGGAGGCCAATAAGACTGCGGCTTCTGGTGGGCAGTAAATGTCCATGCCTAGAATACTCTGCTGGACTTGTAAGAAGAACAAATGTTGCGTCACGGGCTGGACTAACTCCTCGGCAACGTCCTCGGGGAAGAATTTGGCCAGGAATAAGAAAGGAACTGGGGTCTGCTTAGGAATATCGTGGTCTTGGACTAAAACAAAATAAGGGCTTATTTACAGAGCAAAAACTCCGTTTCACGTGTTTGTACGAATTGAAATGCAATACCTCGGCGGTCCATCTTTAGCCAGGCAACAAAGCCTTTGGAATCCGTGTATTGCAGTCCAAAATACCACGTTTCTCGCAGACCAATCGTGCGGCAAACCAAATCGAAGAGATCCCGACCAGTTGCTTTCCACTGTTGGGAGATAAAACGGGTTAGACGTGATTAAATTAGCCATGTCAATAGCGGTTATTCCCCCAGGGAGATGTGCTTATAAGTTCTTGCCCAAACCAGGAAACCGTAGATGCCCAAGCAAGATCAAAAGCCATAGAAGTGTAGTGTATAATTAGTGTATAATTTGTCCAGTTGACCGTGTTATATTACAATTAATCAAGTAATTTGGCTCTGCGCCGCTTACAACGCCTAACGCAATTTAGAATAACGCAATTTAGAAAGGGCAACCGCAGTAGGACTTTCGCGTTAAATTTTAGATGGGGAGAGCCAAGTTGCAAAGTTTAGGACGTGCTTTGGAGAGAAACTTGTTCGGGGTTGTATTGAAATTCAAATGTAATCTAGTATACTATAGATGCGCTTGGGGCAGAGAGAGCGCGTAATTAAGAGTACAATACAACAGAAGAAAGAAGGAGAGAAATTGTGCAAATAAATAAGGAAAAGGCGAAATTCCGTGCCTCCATGCTGAACTCCAGCTGGGCGTCCATGGTGCTGACTTGCACGGGAAATGTCTTCCCACATTTTTTGCGTCTAAAGTTCATTGTTGTTCACATGATATAGAAATCAAAAAATTTTAAAAGTGACTCATGTTTCAGTTGTGAAAATGCCGTCCACTCCACTACTCCACATATCAACAGTTGAGTTAAAAGTAAACAAATCGAGAAGCGAATTTTCAAATTCCTGGTATCTAAACCGCGAACTAATTTATGTAAAGTAATGTCTTCCGAAATGCGAACCTGTTTTGACTTTCCTTACGTTACAATTTCCCGACACAATGACGACTCGGCAAAAGGACTCCGTGTACCCGACATAAGGACGCCGGGTCCCGACAGAAGGACGCCAGGTCCATAATCTTTTAAGAGACCAGTATAATTTCGAATTTAAAGTCTCTGCTCATGGGTTAAGCGCCAACGAGATTAGCAAGGGCTTAAGCCGTATTAAAATATACGTCACAAGGATAGGTTAGGTTATTAGGCTAGGTTTGTACAACTAAAGCACTATTTGGAAAAAAATAAGACCAAAATACTAGGACAGAAACAGAAAATACTGAGAACAGACTCGAGACTGAACAGATTTATTTATCAAAATTAGTATACTGTTTACAACAAAAATCATAATGAAGTCATGCGTAACTATCTTCTTACTGTTGAGAATTAGCCAAATACATTGAGCTCAACTCCTTTTTTCGTTCTGCCAAAACTGATTTTACTTTGGTATACGCTCCTATGCTAGTAGTGGGTGGCGACATTTCGAGGTCGCCGATACCGGAAGCGAAATTACCAAATTTGGGAAGGCGAGAATACGGAGAAAACCGAACCGATATGGGTGTTCCGTAGTCAACTCTCTTGGATGACCCCAACCGCGGAGATTCCATAACTGGGCTAGGATTTGGCTCTAATGGAATCACTGCGGGTTCTTTGACATCATTTGCTTCAATCCCGTCCGTAACAATTCCAGAATTTTGCGAGTCTGGCAATGAGGGTTTCGAGATCGTGGACGAAATATCTGATTCTCTTACGGGCGAATCAAGGTCCAGAGTAAAGGGTTCGCTTCCATGGGGTGAAGTTATGTTTGGCAAAGGTTCTGGGGTTCGGATTGCTTCGTTTAGCGGTTCTAGTTGGACACTATCTTGGCTTTGTGTTTCCACTTCACTTGCTGTAACCAAGTCTATAGTACTTTCGCTCAAGAAGCCCGAATTACCCGTCAAACTATCATCGTTCGTAAAATCGACCGTACTTTCGTCTTGGACCATTTCAAGCTGGGAGAGAAGTAATTGTTTTTGCCTCTCCAGGTCTTCCAGTGAACTACTTTGAATGTTTCCCGAATCTACCATCTCTTCAGTATCTTCCGCGTCAGTGCTATTCTTCCGCTGTCCAATTTTGCTTTCTAATGCTTCGTTTCGAAGAGCATACTCACTTTTCAACTTGTCAATCATAAACTGCTTCTTATGGTAGTCTTGCATGGGAGGGAGATAACGTTCTCGTGTCTAAACAGAATTTTTTTTTTTTAAATTTCCAATTAATTAGGAAAATTTTAGTTACTGCTCGGTCATAGTAGTCTTCAGTTTGTACATTGAATCCAGGGAAGTCTAAGATCTTGCGAAAGTCATACTGAAAAGGAGTAGCACACTTTCCATTACTTTCTTCTCCTAAAAAAGAAGGAAAAATCATGATTACGTTTGGGGAGAAAAATGGTATTTTACCTGCAGCTTTGTTGCCATCATCGATGTTAATGCCTGACTGTTCCACTTTGGCTTCTTCCAGCCAACCAGGAGGGTAACCATGTATCCGCATTTTGTATATGAAAGGAGGTAAATCCTTAGAGCGTAAATTCATGGCGTCGCGCAAGCGCCTGCTAATTCGGCCAGGTTTAATGTGGTCGAATTTGTTAATCCCGTCCCCATGGTACCTAAACGCGAAAAAAATTGTTATTTCATTATCCCAAAGGAAATATATGAGATAAAAGTATACCTTGTTTTGGGTACTGCATTCGCTAGAAAATCCAGACGGTTTTTATTGATGGCAGCTTGGTTTCTAGGCTCGGTACACTGACTAATTTGATGGGGCCCTGAGCAATTGAAACACTGGGCATACGTAGTAGGCTCTGGCGTTTCTTGCTTCTCTACTATGCCCACTTCATGCTCTAATATGCCAACCACATCCTACAAGTACAACAACAGTGAACTTATTAATTAAGAAAATTCAAAATAATAGAATAGAAATGTTACCGTGTCAAAGAGCGTTCTGCTCAACTTGCTGGCATCCCCACTTGTGTCTATAGTAAACGAGGGCATTTCATCGCTGGGCAAGTCAGCAATGTCCTAAATCACGAGATAATATAGAAACACGTTTATTCAGAATTTGAATTCTGAACTACTGGACATGCACTAGTTTGTGAACTTTTAACTTACTACGCCCGGTGGACAAATGGTAGATTCGTCAGCAAAACCGGTTTCAACGGAATTACTTTCTTCAGTAATAATAGCTTCAGCTTTCACTTCCATATTTTAAGAGAAGGGTTTATTTTTAATGAAAAACCATACCCTTTCACGCTTGTTTACCAAAACAGTAAACGAAATCGTTAACATTTAAATTGTAATCGATATCACTCTGAAAAGATGCAATATTAGAAAGGGCGGAATTTTCAAAATCCAAATGTACAATAGAAGACCAATATAGTTTTTCAAGAGGAAAATTTATTCTTTTTGACTTTGGGTGCGTGAGTTAACCTAAGAATCAAAAACAAATTACTTTTATGTAACTTAACACAGAAACCTAAACATTACTTGTGTTTCTTGAGGCTACTGGACTGATTGAAGGCTTTATCGCAGCCCAGAAAATCACATTTATACGGCCGCTCTCCCGCGTGAATTAATTCGTGTCGTAAAACGTGCGAGACGTGGCCAAATTGCTTCCCACATTGACTACAGCAATAGGGTCGCTCCTTCTGATGTGTCCGTAGATGAACCGTTAAGTCACTCTTTTTGAAGAAAACTTTCTCGCATGTACTGCACCCAAAACTCCTTTCCTTGATATGATCCCTCCTCAAATGATCCTACACAACTAAATTCCATCAAAAGATTTCCAGGAAACATATGATGGGGCCTTACGTTAAGCAAAGTTCGACTATTGTAAGCTTTGGAGCAGTGAGGACAACTAAAGGACAGTGATTGGTTGTGTTCTTGGCGTAAATGTGCGGAAAGCCCCCGTTGAAAAGCAAACGTTTCATCGCATAACGTACACTTGTACTGGCGCAAGCTTTTATCATGTGTGGCTATCAAGAAAAATTAATGCCATTAAAAAACAAAGCATTTGAAAATTGTAATATTTTACAATTAGATACAAGACTTTACCTAGATGATTGTTAAACGTATCCTGTTTCTTGAACACCTTTTTGCAATGTTGACACGCAAATTCCGCTTCTTTTTTACGAATTTCTTTTTCAGAAGGGGGCGATTCGTGTTCTACCACACTCGCATTGATAACGTCAGAATCTGTTGGGATAATACTGCTGGATGCTTCAATTTGCTCTTCTAGATCCATCCTATCCTTGCAAACCTCTTTTTCGCCATTCCAGACGCCTAAAACTTGGCACAAGGCTTCAAAATCAAAAGCTGCGCTGTCTGACAACGTATCATTAGCTTTCGCTTCCTCTGAAGTTTCTGTTGTACGCAACTCGGGTAGTTTGACCGACGAAAGACCGATGTTCAGCAGCTCTGAATCCGCCTCGTTATTGCAGCTCATTTCCACCAAGAGTGGCATTTCCATGTGCAAATCATGAGCCTGGATCGGTGGTGAAGCTGGAGAAGTTGAAGTAGTTTTTACAGGTGGGACAGTCAGGACTACACTTTTGCGCTTAACCTTCTCGCATTTATGTTGCCGCCATTCAGCAAACAGCGAAAAGCTTTGCAGACAGGCTGTACAAGATAACGTTCCTTGCTCAGCATGGTTTTTCTCGTGATTCCGCAGATCTAGCCTTGTTTCGAAGCATAAGCCACATACTGGGCAGTAGGACTTTCTTGGGGATTGGGAAACTTGGCTCGAAACGACACCAGGATGCGCTTTTCTTCTATGGGAGCGGAAAACGCCGCTGCTTTTAAAAGATTTCCCGCAGAAACAGGTGAAAGGCAAAACGGTGGTTTCGCTGTGAGCGCTTTCGCGATGGTTATGAAGGGCAGTGCTCTGCGTAAACCGTTTGGAGCAGAGCGAACACTTGTATGGTTTCGTCCCTATTAACAGACAAATAATACGATACAATTAAATCACTTTTAATTAGAATAAGTTTACCATTATGGCCTCGCATGTGTCGAATCAAGTTGGATTTATGATGGAATTCCTTGCCGCATACTTCGCAGATACACCTTCGCAATTTGAAGTGAATGTTGAGGTGGATCTTTAGGTCGTACTTTCGTTTAAAGGTTCTAAAACATACGGGGCATTTTAATACACTTTCGTTAAAATTGGCCTCAATTTCCGTGTTGGAATTGGCGTTTTCGGGTAGCGGAAGGGGTTCAGGTTTAGACAAGGCTAAGAGGGCTTTGACAGCCGCGATTCGTTCATCCCAAGTTAGAGTTTGATCATCGGTTTCTTCGCTAGCTTCGTCGTCGAGCCCTTCTTGCCAATTATTAGATTCTAGACTAACGGTGTCGCCGATTTCCCTGACGGCAGCTTCCAACACGTCTTGGGTCTTGGGCACAGAGACACTATTAACGTCATCGTAAGGTTCTTCGTGCTCGTGGAATTCTTCGAACGTTAACTGCAGGACGTTTTCTGAGTCACAGTTGGTTGCAGCGAGCTGTAATAATTGTTGAGGCTCCCCTTCTAGGCCCGAAATGGCTGCAGTCGTCTCATATTCGAAGGCTGACAAGCAGATTATGTTTATAACAGGTTGAGGCTCCATTTAGCTCCGATTTATTAACATATATTCATGATCTCTTCTTTCAAAACACGCACCAACCGAGAAAACTAAACAGTCAAGGTTTGGAGGAGCTTGACTTTGAACCACGAACTAGAAACTACAATTGCGAATTACGTACTGAAACTGAAGTAATCTCGAAATTATAATTCACTTAAACGTAACTCACCACGTTAGAAATTCACCATATCAAAATTCGGAGGGAAAGAACATTCTATTCTTAATCCAAATTTCTGCAAAATGACTAAACAATACAAAAATATCTTAATGCTCAAGCTTGAATTGTATCAACCATCCGACCAATTAGGTACCAGCTTTGTTGCAGGGCAATACCACGGCAATACTTTGCTTGCAGAAGCCTTTCGAAGAAGGATTTTGGAAGGATTTCGAAGGGAATTTTAGTCAATAAATTAGACGAGAATCCGGAAAAGAAGTCAGGAAATTGCTTATCCCTTTCATAGGAACTGTATTAATTACTACGGAACGTCAGTAATCATAAAGACCAGGATGCCAAGGGAAGGGAACTTATCAGGTGAGTAAATTGTACAAACAAATTTGGAATACCCAAATAAATTCTAAAGACGCGTTTTCGCAAGGTAGAATACGATATTTTTTTTTTACATTCACCCACACCGGGGGAAGATTTTTTTTCTTCCTAGCATGGCGATGAACACGAACCCACAATGGAAAACGTCGTGAAAGTGTCCCTGGAACGATTCCCGTTGGTTTCTGAGAACCAGTGCAGTATGACAAAAACAGTGATGGCATGGCAGCAAAAAACTTGGGTCGGACTTAGTCTTATAAAGGGAGCGTTTGCATATTGGACGAGCTAAGGAATAAAAGTTTCTCTCAGCATCTAAAAACTCTCGTTTCTACTTAACGCTTTCCACAGAAGTCTTACACAAGGGAATACTCTCAAACCACTCTATAATACATAATCTAATGTTTAATCTCTAAGGTATCGAAGCCTTTTGATCCTGCTTCACAGGTTCAGTGCGGCAAAAATCCAACATAGTCATAAGTAAGGCCCTGGGTAACAAAAACAACTCTCATGCAAATCCCCCAAATTACTTCTACGCTTTTTCCAAATGTCCGTTAACGAGTCCCTTTAAGCTCAAACCCATCACACCCCCTCCCCAATTCGACTGCTTTAACAAGTGAACGCCTCCTCCAATGGGCGAGCAAGAGTAAATCCGCAATGAAAAATGAAAAATTCTGGAGTTTTGCCGAAAACAAGGTAATAAAGGTGAGTCGAAGAAGAAATGCATGATGAGAAAAGGAAAGGATAAATCGCTGCTAAAATGACAATTTGACTAGAGTTTTCTTCGGCGTCCTCTGCTCACATCATGGGTGTGAGATTGGGCCTTATCATCATAATAGGGGACGTGTGTTTTTTTTCTCTAGAATAAGGCTGATGGAACAAGGCCAGCTTTGATGGCCCCTCCTAGAGCCAATATCAAAGCAGGGAGACTCAACGAAAAGCCAGAAGCTCCATTGCACCCATCAGGTTCACTGCATGTGCACGTCGTGACGTAGATTTCATGCGTTCCGGTTCGGTAGGCACATGCCGCTTCTCCTGGTTCGCTAGTCAGCCAACCACAGGTCCGGATAACTCTGATTTTATTTTCCACTAAAGAATCAAACGAAAGATTACAAAATTTCCAATCAAATTACGCTACTTAATTACTTTAATTGAAGCAAATGAAGGAATTCCCTATTACTGTACTAATTCCAACCAAAATAAAAGCTACCGACCTTTCCCAAACGGTCACGTAAAAACTGGTGACCGTAAGATGGCCTGCATTGCAGTATTTCTCAGTACAAACAATAACGCAATACAACGCAATGAATACTGAAATGTAACCTAGTGAGTATTGCTCATAATTGGAAATTTTTTGTGTTATTACTCCGATTAAGTCGCTTGGTAGCTTCTTTCTGGTACGGAATAGTACAAGTAACATTTGCTTAGTAAAGAGAAAATACACACCTTTCTGCGTAATTTTCCTGCACATAGTCGCGTTGATGCCTTGTAGATGCGGTCGCTCAATTTGGTCGCAATCTGCCTTTTCGATAGTGTGGGAATCAAAGGGGTCAGCACAGCGAGGGTCATACCCTGAATTGCATTCCCAACATTTGATGGCTTGACCTACAAAGACAGAAATAGAAAAGGCAATAAAGAAAACAATTATTGATTCAATCCGACTGCACACATACAACCGAAACAAGAACTCTGCCCAGCTAATTAGATTACCTTACAGCTGCGATAAAAAAAACTTCCGAAAAGGTAAGAAAAACTTGTTCGAAAACTAGGTTTCGTCACGTGATACATCGTGAAACCCTGGGACGGGAGCGCTGTTACTCATATCGATCCGCTTCGTTTCGTTCGGGCGACCAGCCCGCTTCCTCTATCCCAAGCCAAACCCGCCTTTTCCTCCTGGACTTTCGCCAGAGCTTTATCCTAAACGTAATGCAGTCCAAAGGAGAGATGCATTCGCCAAGATAATCTCTCCGCAAAGAACGGAAAACGTTATCATTTCAGACCACATCCCTCAAAACCTGACTTTCTACGATAAGAAACCACACTTTGTATCATTTCAATCGTGTCAGCAAAAAATAAATGCAACTCAACGCTATTGACTCAAGATCAAAGGCAAGCCAACATCACAACGGAAAACCGATCTTTAAACACATTGACTTTTAGATTAAGAAATACCCCAATCGACCATGACTTGCGCAATAGCCTCAGGCAAATGTACTGGCCTGATAAAACAGAAGAAATAAATACTCATCAACGAAAAGCCATACTTGGCGTCTGAGGTGGCAGGCGTAGACGTTAATTACCTCTGTCAACAATAAGTATTAGTTGGATTCCTCACTGCTGGATCTTACTGTGAGGCTAATGTTGGCTTAACAACACAAGTCAACGTCGATAAACGGAATCGATATACTTCGTATTCTATATACCTTGTTGGGCTGCCAGAACGAGGATTAGGAAGGCGCAGGTAACCGATACAGCCAAGCTGCTACTTCGCCAGCCCAGTTCCATGTTGAAAGGATTTAGCAGGCAAACTTTGACGCAGATATGTTAAAAAAACTTCCCGAAAAATCGTCAACTGGTATTGAGGGTATTGCCGTTATTCCTGCTACTTCGCTTAGCAATTACAAGATTCCGCCAACAAATCCACCTCGGGTATACCCCACTCATATATTGATCCAACCGTCGTGCTCTGATCTTCTCCTTACACGAAAAAAGGACAAAAGGAAGAGTTAGTCATCCCGTTGAAAACCTCTCATCACCGAAGTCAAGTAGCTGCAGCTTTTACCCTACTAATAAAATCTTTTCGAAATAAATATAAAAGGGTATTACTGTTTCGCAGATAACTTTGGCGAAACTGGAAGCAGCGGACACTCTTGTGCACCAAAACGGGTTAGACAATGCCACCAAATCGAAAAAGACAGATCAAACTGTGATCAGCCCATAAATCTCAACCCAAACTATTGCCCAAATTTACGCCAAATCTTCCTCACAAACTTTTCACTCCATGGACGAGACCTGTAAAGGCTGACTGGGCCAATGCAGCTAGCTTTGGCATTGATCTTTTCAGAGGGATCGCTTCCTCTTGGCTTAGCAAGACGTCACACTATTGGCGTTTGCGCCGTCACCATCCCTCTTCACCCTCAAAATCGATGCAAGTCGAGCCTTCGTAAGCAGAAACGATTTATATAAAAAAGAAATAAGACGATTCATATAAACATACAACGGCCTTTAAGTTGGGTTATCAACCATGAACGTAACATTTTTGTATTTTAAAACCATCACACAGATTAAATAAATTATGATATTTAGTAGCTAACGTCCATCACGTTTCGCCATTTTTAAACTCGAGGGCGGGTCTTGTAAGCACTGCTGCCTTGTCTAATCTTCTTGAGTACTTCCGGGGAGTCTTCGTTGAAATTACGTACATATTTAGAGGGATACTTGTCCGTTTCCGGCGACTGTCTTGTGTCGGTCGAGTAGCTGGGTACTTGACGGGTCGGGTACTTGGGTGCCTCGCTTGCCTCGCGATCGCTGGAATAAGGACGCAAAGACGGGCGGTTCGACTGGTAATCAGGCTTGGGACTGTACCGATAACCACTCGGCAAGTTGGAAGAGGGCGTGTCCTCGTTGCGACTTGATTGGGAACCAGGGGCGTTGGCATTCCCCTGTGCTTGGTAGTAGTTCAAAAGGTTTTGGTATCTAGCTGCCTCAGCGAGCTTTTCGGAACCTGAAGTGCTGGAGTCTCTGGCGTTGTCAATACGAGAATTGGAGCCGTGCTCCTCGCGGTTATACCCACCGTAACCTTTGGAATGGGTCAGTCCTTTCAATAAGTTCCCACCATGCTGGCGCAAGCCTTCGGTGCCGTGCTGCAACAATCCGCCGAATCCACCGCCATGTCCGCCACCACCGTAACCCGAACCATGTCCGCCGCCGTAGCCGCCACCGTAGCCTGAACCATGTCCGGAGCCATGGGCGGTCGGGATAACACTGGCTGAAGACGAACTAGACAGAGTAATGATCCCGGGGGACTGGCCACCTCCATACCCGCCACCACCGCCATGACCGCTACCATAGCCGCCGTACAAAGGAATGCTGATTTTGTTGACTTTTTCTTCAGGCGCGTTCCCTGATCGTTTCAAGTAAGATGCCCCTTCCTCTTGCTGCTCAAGTGCTCGTAAATTTGCGTACGGGTTAGGCTGGACGTTGTAATACGGCGACATGTATTGCGAATCCTGAATGGAGTCCGCATGGTCCAGCATATCGTATTCTTGGGCGCTGGTCAATGCCAAAATGGCCAAAGCCAATACCAAAGACCTATTGTTGAAAATATCGTTGATAGATTATGAAGTTACACTTTTTTGTATTATTATTTATGAAGTTACACTTAAACTTAACGAAAGTACACAAGATGGCTTACCGCATGGTAACAGGAGTTGTATGTAGCTTCCTTTGGTAGTTGAGACACGTGGAACACTTGGGGTAAGAATGTGATGGTTCCGTGCTGATGCTGGTACCTTTTATACATGGGTACTGAATTTGAAAACACCGAACTCACAAGGAAGTTACGCAAAAGAACGACGATCAGGAACTGGTTATGGCGAATTGATACAAACAGGATACAAAGGGAAGCCTATAGTTTCCAAAAATAGCCTCGGTCACCAGGGCACATAAAAACGAGACCATTCAAACTGGTATTCTGAGCTTTAATGAGGTTCTCCGTACGCATAACAAGAAGTAAAATTTCGCGATCCATTTTGCGCTAGCTGCAACGGTTTTCGCAGTTTCTTCCTTGACTATAACTCTTGCAAAAAACATAAGTCACCACATTTTTAAGGCAATATAAGTGCACGATTTTAACAAGCTTACTTAGAACTCGTTAAACTACATTGTATAAGGTCTTTTTTTTTAATTGGAGTAAAAAAAATATCCTAGAAGCCTGCACAACCAGCACTGACCTCCGAACACCCACTGACCCACTAGATCTTTTCTCCGAATTTTTCAAAGTTGTCCAAAAATATCCTGCTAAACTCGTAAGCTAACCTCCTAACCTGTTCGCCTTCTCCACCAAAAAAGGCAGCTGATAACACGATTATACAAGTTCTAACCCAGCTTGACAGTCACTCGACGCTTGTTCTGATGGAATTTTTGGATCATTACAGAATGTTTCGGGCCAAATCAAAAAAATAAGTAAGGATCTGACTATTATAATTGTTAAGAGTCTGAGGATTGGAGTAGGACGATCATGTAGGTCAGTATTGCGGAAAACATGGCCAAAAGCGTGGAATTCGTCATGGTATACAGGCCATACGGGTTCATACATACGGAACGACCATGCAGTCGGTTCATGAAAAGGTGGAGGACTCTATCGGCGCTATATAAAGAGGTTAGACCCGTTACGGTTAACTGCAGCTTCTCGTATTGGTTGGAGATGCTGCTGCACAACCCGTTGAAACAGACCATTCTCACGAGGTAGAAGATAAAGTTGACCAAGTACGAAATGTACATGGATCTGG
This sequence comes from Lepidurus apus apus, assembly GCA_022832285.1. Taxonomy (NCBI): domain Eukaryota; kingdom Metazoa; phylum Arthropoda; class Branchiopoda; order Notostraca; family Triopsidae; genus Lepidurus; species Lepidurus apus. The sequence goes on along the minus strand of JAGJRO010000157.1, from coordinate 14,051 downwards.
CCACGGACTTTCTCCTGATGGCCGCGTAACCCAGAACGCAGGTCATGAGGAAGTGACCTCCTTGAACAGCCAGAATAATCATGCTGAAAATACTGCTGAATTGGTCGATTAGTCTTATAATGGATTCCGTTGCTAGCCATGCGTCCTGGATCTGTTCCGTTCGATCACCAGCTACTGGAACAGCTGTTTTGGAACGTTTCCTCACAAAATTAGCTTGAGGTGACGAAACCACTCCGCTTTCTGGTAGAAATATACCAATGTTAGACAGATGGGTTGTCGCGGTCCAGCCCGAATGAGCTGCAGGATCCATTTGCAGCAGTGGTAGTACCCTGTATGCGGAATCCAAGGTTTTGTTGATGTGGGCGAAGGACAACGACAGGTAGTAGCACAAGATGCCGATCCCGAGTTCCCCCAAGATGACAAATACCCATGCATACGTGATATGGAGTGTATGTAAGAAAATCGCGATGGCGCCAAGGAATCCTGAAGCGAACAGCGGCTCGTAAGTGAGTAATCCAGGTGAAGGGTTCGAAACGACGTAGCCGACGACCGACACGATAGAGGCGATCCCCATGATAGCGTACAAGATAAACACAAGTCCTAAATATCGAACAGATCTTTCGGAGCAACTGAGCCGGTGGCTGAAGTACAAACGATCCCAGATGGTGAACAGGGTTCTAATGGAGGGGCTTTTGAAGGCAAATAAGAGATGAGTAACGACAGCAGGGTAAACGGACATACACCAGATTGCTCCGTCGATGAAAAGAACCACCATTCCTAATTCTTGACCGGGATCGTTGGCGTGGGCAGATAAACCCCAATATACATGCCCTACGACGCCTAAAACTATGGTCATGGTAACCAATCCTCGGAGGAGGTGAAACCAATGGGCAGCGCGGTTGGGAGCGACCACAAGTGGAGTTTGGATTGCCCAACAATCCGGCAAACCTATCAAACTAGTTATACACACTACGGGTTTTAAGAAAGTTAGAAACGGTAACATTTTCCGAATCTTTAGAGAGACAAGTGACTACAACCTTGCTCTAGAACAAACTAACAAACAATTGAAGGCAAGTTTAGGTCATACTGGATAGAGTACCATCCCTACCATGTATCAGGTCAAGGTACTTTGGGTGTAGGTATAGGTATTGTATACGCATGCGATTCGATTTGGTGCAATCAGCGTGAAAGGTGCTTCTTCGTGGCTTCCTGAAGGATATAGGGGTAAGAAAGAACATAAGAAAAACGCTTAGTCACGTACAATAAGCGTTCTAGCTGTGACAAATGAGACAAGGATGACCCTGGGCCAAACCTATCATCTTGATGGTGAAAGCGTACACCTACACACGCAACAAGTTATACCTGGGGAGAGTAAGTACGCCAATGGGACAGATATTACCCCATAATGTCTCTGATGGACAAACGAAGGTGCGAAAAACACAGCACTTTGTAAACAATAACCGTTAGTATAATACCTTCGAGTTATTTGATGTGTTATTAGAAGACCTTTGTTTCTTTCTGTATAGTGAAGGGAATGCAGCACATGTCATAAAACTAGACACAGCGAGTTGATATATTCACTAATCTGAGAATTGTTCCTTGCACTTCACTAACACTTGTCACTTTCTTCGAGAAAATTTGAAGGGTAATACGTGAGTGCACTCTTGTCACAGCGTGTTGTTAGTACCCAAGTGTGGCAATTCCAGCAATGATAGAAATGTAATGATTTCAATGCTAAAATCTATGCATGAAGTATCCATATTAAAATAAATGAATACGAAGTTGTACTGCAAATCAGTTTTAGTCTCACTGGATTAACTCAATTAGTCGTTCCTGCGAAAATAGTACCCGAACATTCGCCAACCTATCACGTGTTTTTGTTTACCTTTTAGCAGCTTACGAGTTGTGTAAGTCAGACCGTTACGATTCGTAAACGTAAGTCAGGTAGTTACGAATCAGATAGATACATACCCGTTAGATTTATTGGCATTACAGCATACCAAAAAGTACAGGTCTATATAATGCCTCTAGGCTATGGTACCTCTAAAGCTACTTGCATTGGTGAATGAACAGCCTTTTGCGGTCAAGTCAACTTTTTGCATAGCGTTTTGCATGGTACCGTTAATCATCAAGAAGACAAGGGTATTGTGCTAAAGGAATGCATTCCAAATTAGCCAATTGTATAATGCCAAGATAAACACTATGTGATGTTACGGAATCCTAACTCCCATGGTACTGTTTCTTACTGACTCAGTAGAATAACACCGTACATTATCATTCTCAAAAACGCTTATACTTCTTTTGAAACGGAAAATTACATTTCTTTCGTGTTTGAATTTTAAATTTTAATTCATTCACCATAAGTTTAACAAATTTCGCACTTATTTGAATGATTATGAGCTCTAATGCTGCATTCCTAGCCTTTTTCTCCACAGATGTAATAAAGTTTTGGTGAATTCTTAAAAGCATTACACCCGTTCAATATTACGAAAACTACATATAAACGGGATACTCGGTTTTTCAAACGGCTGCAAAACCTAGTAAACAATATGGCGGAGTATTGCAGTGTGGCCGCTATACTTACTAAAAACCTTCGCTAATTATGAACTGCGATTTGGGCAGTAAGCAAAAAACTGCCCTTTGAAGCCATTCAGGCCTGATTATAAGTCCAGACGAAACTACGTACGCAGTTAGTGATAAGCCGGTTTTAATTTTCCCACTTCTTCTAACACGATTATCATATTTTCCAACATCTCAATCATAAACTCATAAATCAAAAGTCCCCACTTCTACAATAACTTTATTTCGCATTTTTGAATTGGGATGAATAAGATATGCTGAACGATCTGACTATCTTTCTAGCGTTTCTAAAACGTGTTACAGGTGGGGATAATCCACAACGCAAAACCGGAAGCTGTGGTCCCCGTAATGATGCACACTGAACATTCGACATGCACAAGCTAAAGAAAAAAAGAGAGAAAAAAAAACAGGAAAAATTGTTTTAAAGCTTAACATTCCAAAAACAAATCGCATCAAGATAGGAACACCCTTATTAACAAAATCATGATGTGTGGAAACTAAACTGTTGCTTAACAAAAAAATTAAAAAAAATTGGATAAATCAGTCTGCTGTAAGATTTCCCACTTCGAGCCCACCAAAGCCTGCCAAATCTTGTTGGTGTGACTGGCTATGCGAAACATTCTCCAATTGCACTACCGAAACAACGTGGTCCGGGAGATCAATCACACGGCTCATTAGTAAGTGAATTCACGACAACTTCCTCCCAAGTGGCGATTTGAATCTTGCCACCGACAAATTCTAATGAATGGACCAGTTCTACCAGCTTTTTTTCGTCTTTGTTTAATCCACTATGTACACCAGGATGTCATGATTTGAGCTCATGTGGACATGTGCGTGTCTTCCACCCCCTTTCTTTTGAACCAGACTTGAGTTAACAGTTCAACGCTTGCCGAAATTCACACAAACTTATTCAAGCGATACGAATGGCTTACTTTCTTTCGGCAAGTTAACAGCATTTCTTTTTCTGAGGTTTGCTTTTCCGCAGGTTTACTGTATCACTGGTTGTGTTGGCCTGGCGCTCCTTCTCTTCCTTTTTAGATTTCAAAACGAGCCTCGTAATGGCATTAAACATCTAAAAACGCACAAGCGATTATTTAATTACGAATCAGAAACCGTTTTAAGGAACTTATCACCTCGTCTACGTTCTTATTGTCTTTCGCACTTGTCTCGAACAGCTGGATCCCCGTTTGGGATGCAAAACGTTGAGCATCCTCTGTTAGAACGACTTTTCTCTCTGGTAAATCATCCTTGTTGCCCACTAAAAAACCGCAAAAAATAGAAATCAGAAGTTCCTTTTTGACAATGTGAAAATTTAAAAGGAAGGAAAGATACCTAATATTCTGTTAACCACATCGCAATTATTCTCGATTTCTAGCAACCATCTCTTGACATTCACGAAGGACTCTCCAGAATTGACGTCATAAACCACAATGACCCCATGCGTGCCTCTATAATACCTAAAGAGCAAAAAATATCATAAACTATAGTCGTAAAGCTTCTTTTTCTAATTAAAATGATTTCTTTACGTGGATGTGATTGTTCTAAAACGCTCCTGTCCTGCTGTATCCCAAATTTGCAGCTTAACTTTTTCGCCATCAATGTTCACCGTCCTAATTTTAAAGTCCACGCCAATGGTTGTGATATAACTGGACTGGAAGACGTTATCAGCGAATCTCAGAAGCAAGGAACTTTTCCCAACGCCTATGCAAGATAAAGAAAGTATTAATAAGCTTGTTACGACGTTGAATAATAAGCTTCGATAGCCTTTTTCTACTTACCACTGTCTCCGATGATTAGCAACTTAAATAAATGGTCGTATTCCTTGTTACTGCCCATGTGTGACATTGTTACAATTGGTTTATGACAAACTGGCCTTTCAAATTGTTCAGACCGGATCAGTTCACAGTTCAACACAACAGTCGAATTGGAAGCCAAAAAGCAAAAGGTGATGCAAAAAACCACACCAGAATACGCCAGATAATAAAAATGAAAACAAAATGCTCACTACACGGACGTAGTTCACGCTTTATAAGCCATCATTGAGCTAAAGCAATACCTAAACGGTTAACACATAAATCTTCGCTGAAATGTCACAGAATGCACTTAAATTTAAGGCTTCTTAAAAGATGACTAATTACGCCCGCAGGAGACCCGCCCCCGTGATCTTCTAGAGCTTTTATACAAAATACTTCCAATATGACTCGATAGATGGCGTTGGGGATTTTTTTTTTACATTTAATTTAGATTAAACCCAACAATTCACGTTTGCTTTGGAGGATGGGGCTTTTTAGCTTTCACTAAAACGAGCACTTTACTAAATTGCAGGAAGATAGCATTTATGTGTGCAGCAAACAATAAATATCTTTGTTGTGGATACGAAGAAAACTTAGACGAGACTTTTAAAATCGTTAAACGTATAGTTGACGAAAGTTCGAGTAAAAGCCCACAGTGGGAATTCGCAACTCCGACCAGAAGGCTTTAAAATGAAGCGAGAAGTACTTTCGCATTTTGAATTGAAATCAACCCTTCATCCATTGTTTCGTGTGCTGAAGCCAATACAGATTCTCACCAAGGTGATCCTCTTCTTACCAGAATGGATTGACAAACCGGAGGCATTCCAACCGAAATCTGTTTCCGAAATCATCTTATTGAGCTTTAGCTGGCTACTGGTAACAGGCGAAGGAAGTTTGCTGGGCTACGGAATATATTCCTTCGTGCGTTTAATTTGGGAGAAACAAGACCTGTTCAGAATACTCAATCCGATGTTGTGGGTACTCTGGAATTCCATGGCCTTTATCACTCACGTGTTTATACTATGTAACTTGAAGCGGTTGTCCACCTTTTCTTGCTCATTGAAAGATTTCACCACTCGGCACGTACTCTTGCAACGATATAAAGTTGACTGTAATTTTAAGGTTGTAACAGGACTTTGCGTCGTTTTTATTGTTATCCAGCTGACATCCGCAGTAGGACTGATATTCTTCATGATGGAGAATCCAGATGTTCCTCCTCTTTTGTCATCCATTTCCTTTTTTAGAAATGGTCACCTGATGTACGTCGCTCTAGGCTTACAACTTTACCTTGGAATCTATTCAACTGTTGGCGTATTTACTGTAGATTTAGGCGTAGGCTTTATTTTTTATTACTTGGGCATCCGATTCCGCTTCTTGGCTCTGTACTTGCAAGATTGCTGCTCCAAAGTCCGACAAGACTCGCCCCATCACCCTGTGACCCAAGGCATTCCATCGATTTGGCAAACTTACGAAGATATCTTGAAGCTTTTGGAAAATGGAAGCTCTCTTTTGGGGCCGTTAGTGTTAATCAATCAATTGAACCACTTGCTCGGCACCACGGTCTTCACGTATTCCGGAATACGCAGCAGTTTCACCTTGACTATGACGAGTGCCGTGGTTTATGTAGTTAACTGGATCCTGTTCTACTTTCGTTCCATAGTGTTCAACACTCTAGTCAGTCAAGTGAATAGTGAACATGACAAACTACAACAGACCTTGGCTCGTTTAGCTGCAACGTATAGCGAACTCGATCTACAAGACAGTCCGAAACAAGCCAAGGAATACTCTGTGGTGAAAAACCTGTTGAATCGCGTGCAGAACCATGTAGTAGCCGTTAGTCCATTGGGCTTGTATAACGTCACTCCCGGAACTCTATGCATTATGGGAGGCACCGTAACCGCCTATTTAGTGGTACTCTTGCAATCCAGCGGCTCCGCCTCATAGCTGTATTACATTTGTGAAGTAATTTATAGGTCCATTATCCGTTTTTTTCATTATTCTTATCTTATCTTAATCTTATTAAAGCTAAAAGACGTATACAGGAACACTTAGAACACGCAACTTGGATCGATTTTGCATCAAGAAAATTGTTGTTATATTACCCATCAAGTCTTGGTTTTTATATAACCTATAATTACTAGCCACCTACGATCTTAATATCGCTTACGCACACTCCGTACAACCCATCTCTTTCCGCCCTTACTTTCCGACCCTGAAGGAGAAGTTCAGAAAAGTCGCAGTAGTAGGGCGAACTAAATGGATAGAAGTTTTTTAGTGTGAGCTTAAGTTAAAGAGCTTTTAATTGAATTCTAAGGAGCCAATAACTCAGTAACTATTAGCTTTTTTGTGTTGTAGACACGCAATAGACATACGAATCAATTTCAATCGGTCTTTTTAGTGCAGTTATGAAAAATTTATCCGGGCAAAAAGTAGAATTTACGACAATGAAGTGCAATTATGTCAAGCCACTGCAAGTAAAGCCCACAACTCATCCTCTAGTTCGTGTATTAAGACCAATACAGGTCCTTACGAGGGTGATTTACTGCGTACCAGAATGGATTGATAGACCAGACTCATTCCAACCCGGATCTGTTGTACACATTTTCTTTTTGAGCTTCAGCTGGCTTTTGGCGATTGGTGAAGCAAGTATATTGGCCTACGGTGTGTATTCCTTCATGGATTTAATCGGAAAGCAAGCGAATCTATTGGAAACATTGAATCCGTTGCTATGGGTACTCTGGAACTCCATGTCATTGTTTATTCACATCTTTGTATTGTGCAACTTTAAGCGTTTACTAACAATGTTTCGCTCTATAAAGAAATTCACCGCTCGGCACGTACTCTTGCAGCGATATGAAGTCATCTGTAATGTTAAAGTTGTCATGTCACTTTATGTGGTGCATAGCCTTATTCAAATTATATCTGGAATAGGCTTAGTTTTCTTCATGATTGATACTCCACATATTCCTCCGCTCCTAACAACATTTCCCATGTTCACAACTGGTATTTTATGGTACGTCGCTATAGGAGTACAGTCATACAGCGGAATATACGTAACGGTTGGGTTAGCTACTGCTGATCTTGGCATAGGCTTCGTTTTCTATCACTTGGGTCTCCGATTCCGTGTTTTGAGCCTGTACTCTCAAGACTGTTCCTTGTCAATCCAGAAAGACTCATTCCATCCCATAACGCGAGGCATTCCAACGATCTGGAAAACTCACGAAGATATTATCAAGCTGCTGGAGAATGCCAGTTCTTTGCTCGGGTGTTTGGTAATCTTCAATCAACTCAATCATTTGATTGGGACTGCCATCTTTACCTATGCCGGAATATGCAATGCTCTTACAATGACTATGGCAAGTGGCATGACTTATATCACAAATTTGATCCTCTTCTACTTCCGTTCTATAGTGTTCAACACCTTAGTCAGTCAAGTGAACGTTGAACATAACAAACTGCAGCATGCGTTAGCGCATTTGGCTGCAACATACCACGAAATAGATATCCACGACAATCCTCAACAAGCTAAGGAATACGTAATGGTCAAGGACTTGCTGAATCGCGTGCAGAACCATGTAGTAGCCGTGAGTCCATTCGGATTATATAGTGTCACTGCTGCTACTCTATGCACCATGGGAAGTACAGTTACCGCGTATTTGGTAGTGCTCCTACAAACCAAAACTTAATTCCATATTTGTTTAAAATCTGTATTGAATTCCACTTAAACACTCCTTCTAAGTTTTAACCCTGAACCGAAATATGAAAAGTCCCACTATGACATTACTGTACAAAACGTATTGCTCCGAACCCAACAGCAAAATTGACTTGAGCAATTATTTCTTGCATGGAACTAACCCATTAGTGTCAGCCAAACGCGTAAACTGTGTGTAATGTTTTAATGTCCTGCACACACCATGTCCAACCCATTTCACAATACAAGCCTGCCCAAGACAAAAAATACAGATTAATAAAAGCTAGCAATGCGATAGTAACGTTCAATTAATGGAGCACTTCTGTTTCAATTTGTAACTGTCATTTTTTTGTGGATACGAAAGAAGAAACGAATACAGGATAAAATAACATTTTCAGAGCAGTACGACTTAGTCTTTCGGACAAGGAAGAAGATTTCAATAAAATGAAGCTCGATCTCATAAAAAAATTTGAAACAGAAACCCGTGTTCATCATTTGTTTGACGTGTTAAGACCCATACAGATTCTTACAAAAGTAATCTACTTCCTACCGGAATGGATCGACAAACCAGACCCATTCAAGTCGAAATCACATTTGGAAGTCGCCGCTTTGTTTTTCAGCTCGTTCTTGTTCATATGTGCAGCTTCTTTAATGAACTACGGTAATTACGCATTCGTGGATTTAGTTGCTGGAAAAGATAATATGGTTTTGGCAATGAATCCCTTGTTATATGTCATTTGGTATTTTATGCCCATTTTCATCCACGCTTTTATATTTTGCAATTTGAAGCGTTTACCCATGTTTTTCAACGCTTTGAAGAATTGCATTACTCAAAATGCAGTGCTCCAGCAATACCAAGCTCAATGCAACAATAAAGCGGTAAAAATATTATATTTAGCTCATATCCTTGTTCAGTGTACATCTGCAATAGGCATAGTTTTGTTCCTGTTAGAAAATCCGACAATTCGCCCACTCCTTACTTCTATTACTATTTTCCAAACTGGTCCCTTGTGGTACATTGCGATAATATCGCATGTGTTTCTCGGAATCTATGCTACAGTAGGTCTAGTTACAGCAGATTTAGGTGTAGGTTTCATATTTTACTACCTGGCCCTCAGGTTCAGCGTCCTTAAGCAATATTTGCAGGACTGTCGCTCCAAAATCCGGAAGTACTCTTGCCATTATGTAACACGAGGTATCCCAACGCTTTGGCAAAGCTACGAAGACATCCTGGACATGTTGAGCAGTGCAAATTCGCTTCTCGGGCCTTTGGTGTTGGCCAACCAATTCAACCACTTGATAGCTACTGCAGTCTTCACCTACGCATTAATACGTACCATCTTCACCATGCCTGCTTCAAGCGTCGTGGTTTATGTATCGAACTGGATCCTCTGCTACTTCCGTACAATAGTCTACAATACCCTACTGAGTCGAATAGACAACGAACATAGCAAATTTCAACGATCTTTAGCTCGCTTGGCTGCAACGTACAGTGATTTGGACCTTACCAACAACCCGGAAGGAACCAAAGAATATGCTACAGTGATACACTTGTTGAACCGAGTTCAGAACCAAGTTGTAGGAGTCAGCCCATTCGGGTTATATACTGTCACTTCCACTACTCTCTGCGCCTTGGGAAGCACCGTTGCCGCCTATTTAGTTGTTCTCTTGCAATCCAACAATTCGGCTGTATAAATGTATTAAAAATTACACTCTGTTGCAGAAAGTATAGCATCCTTTATTTTTCCAAAAGCTGTCTTATGGGAAATTACGAATCATGCATAGAAATTAAATTAAAATAATTAAAAATGCCGAGAATAACGAATAAATGCTGAGTAAAAACATTTGCGATTGGATCGTGTGTTTTTATCCTAGAATTAATTAATTATAATTATAATTGTATACTACAATTAAAATTATTAAAATTCCGAGAATAACGAATAAATGAGTAAAAAAGTTTTAAATAGAAATAACGAGGACCTGCATGCAGCTTTACAGGTCTCTAACTGCTATGGGCCGCGTTTTAGTAGGTTGACATGGTATTTTTTGAACAGCTGCAAAAACTGGAATGCGTATAAAAGGTTCCAGGCTTGTAAATTGTTTACGACGTTTGTATGCCAAGAATCAATTTTAAATATTGTCTCGCGCAGTTTTAAAACTTTCTTTTGTGAAGCTGTTTTCGTAATCCAGTTTTCATACAATCCGTGCTATTTATACCTGAAAGTGGGTTTGCTTTTCATGCAGTTGTACTGCAGTTATTGTGAATTTAGACTAAATAGAATAAACCAATATAGTCCTAAATAAAATTTCTATAGTCCAAAATAAAATTTTGGACTACTAGAATAAACCTGGAACTTTTTCAACAAATACAAAATCGATTTAATTCAGTTTGAATTTGCTGCAGAAAATTTGAGTAACCAAAGCCCTATCATACGCGGAGAGAGGGATTTAATTTCGTTGGATCCAGACTTTACCAAGAAAACAGACGTTTGACAAAGGGTTCCCACATTGTGTGTCACCCATTCCAAACACAAAAAATTGATATTTCCATCACTATAATTAAGCCAGCTGAATATTCCAAATAATTATAACCACTTGAGTAATCGAACATTTAAATTCAGTCTGAGTTTCACTGATTGTATTTAATTTGCTGGATTATCTGTAGAGACGTGTTCATTCAAATATTTGTACATTATCGAAAAGGTTTTATGAAAGTGCAGCTTTGACGCGTTTCTTTGATTAACGTTAACATAACCAAGAAGTGAAGTCCAGAATGCGCATTTTGACACAAAAAAAAGCTAGCACTCTACTCCACGCTCTATTATTACTCTCTTTAGCTTCTTAGTTCGCAATGACCTTTGTTGAACCACCATTGATGAATGTCTCGATAAATGGATGCTCCCTGATCGGGATCGTTAAGCATTTGACAGAAAGTACACCATCCACCTACGACTTTCGGTTTGAACTTGTCATTCCATTGGAGGTATTCCTTGTAAAGTGTATCACTGTTACTAAGGACATGTAAATAATTTGCTAACGCTTCGGGTGACTCAAACGAGTCAGCATCAATAAATGACTTGGGCGGTGAAATTTTGCTATGTGCCTCAAGCCCGAAAACGATGGGTACTACTCCATGGTGCAACATATTGAAAAACTTTTCAGTGACATAATCCACGCAAACGGAGTTCTCAAAAGCCAAATAAAACTTATAGTCTCTACCAACCATCTCCGAGCAAGAAGTGCGACCGACGCAGGACAGGTTCCCACACTTGCCATAGATGTCTACGTCAATGAATTGCCTGAGCTTGTGAACATAGTTTTCTCTTGCGCTGGTTGTAATGCAATTCGAAACAAACCAAGCTATACCTTTCGTCTTATTCTTAATAAAAGTGTCGTAATCAAAGCGCAGATCCGTAACATCATCCCTGGGTGAATTTTTCAGTCGACGAAATTCATTGAGATCCGAAATCAATTCGGTCACCTTCACGGCACTGACTTGAGACGGGATCCTCCTAGTGATAGGCCACGTTCTACCATATGGATGGTAAATGTCCGAATCGGCGCGGTACGTCATAGTCCAGTTAAATACATTGGCATAATCATGCAAAGGAACGGTATGATGAGGGGGTTCCAAATAGAAGAAAATCCAGCGCTGATGAGGAAGGCGAAAAGTGGGCATATCGAAGGAGCGAATGTCGCCTATGTGAAATACAACTGCATCACTAAGATGCAACAGGGATCGGTTGTTGGTCGACACGCAGCTTTTGACGGGACAACCACTGAACGGTTTCTCGCCAAACCCCACATGGAAGTCAACAGCATCGAAAAATTTGGTCCAATAAAGAATTAACTTTGGCCTGGCTACGCCACCCTACATAAATAAAGTACATTTTGCAAGACATTTTAAGTGATAAATTCAAACTCTTAGTATGCTAAAATATACCCCCATTGAAGGTTTCTCGATAGGATTGCCATAAAAAATCAGCTCAGTCTGATGGATAAAGCTTATTGGAACGAGGAGACCAGCTAGCACGATCAAGATCAAGAAAAAGGAAATGACTGCAATCGCTAATAAATAGCTATAAAGGACCATGCGTCGCCATTTGCGAAATAACCATGCAGAAGGGAAGGTCGCCAGCACCGAGTGTTCTGACGCTTTGGACATCTTATTGGCAAAGATGGCTCAATAGTTTTTTTTCCTTTTGCACCTGCTTTATGAACGTAAAATACGTTCTCAGTTTCCAATAAATTTTAAGGTCAACAATTCATTCACTCGTTCTTTATTTCCAATTCAGTTATAGTACGTTAGGGCCACCGTGAACTGCAAGTAGTTGATAATTTTTCGTCAAAAGATGGCCCCTTTATCATGGGAATGTAGCAAAATGTGCCCCAAATGTAAAAAAAACAAAAAAAAACGTTAAAAGTATACAAGCTGTATTATTTTCTGAACGGCAGCACAATTTCTCATCCTAATTTCACAAACTTCAAAAATGTTTTTAAAATAAACAGAAAGAGATAATTTAATATTCTTTTTATGACAATATTAATAAAAAAACTAAGGAACTGTCTTCGATTTATTTCGATATTTGATTTAGTTACCATTTTCAATGTGCGGAAAAAGATATTAAGAACGATGCAAAATTTTCCCTAGATTCTATATCTCCCATGCATTACTGTTGCAATACAATACACACATAATTAGAATTTTCGAATCAAAATTTGCCATGAAAGCGTCAGTGCCATAAGGGGTTGTAATACACCCTGGCCTGCTTAAAGATATTGAAATTAATATTGGTAGTCTACCCATGTATTTTAGATATGTACTGCATGCATGTTATAACAGAGATGTCGGAATTGTTAAAACTTACAAATTTTCAAGGAAGATAAGACATTGACTAACCTTTTAGTTGTTTTCCGCTTCGATAATGTTCAAAAACTTGGCGTACATCGAGTTCTCTCTCGGGCGATATACTGTGCAGCAGCACCTGACCCATAAAGAGAGGTTATAACCACCTACACAAGTTAAACACGCCCACACAACTTAAACACACCCCACAGCTTAGAATCCAGAACTATAACAAAAAGATTATCTACGTGTATTTGTTGCATGATTATAGCTTGAGCAAATACATATTATATGCAGCCGGTTTATATGGCCACGCTGTTTATTATGTCAATGGAACTCAAACCGTTGTTCTAGTCGTTTCTGACAGTAAAAAAACCCAAAAAAAACAATGATATGTTATAGAGGAGGTCATAATGAGTATCCCTCTTCAGAATCACTCATAATCTACATTTCTTCCTTGACGTGTATAATACCGCGAGAGGCGGGAATTCACCGGGTACGTCATTCTATCTCCTGTATGGGATGAAGCCAAAGCTTTCCGCACTCGATGTGGCGATGGCTGCATGCCTCTGCTGTAGTAGATGAGATTGACGACTCTGTTGAGATAAGCAGAGCGGGTTTTTTTTTTTTTTTCAATTTAAAGCAGGCGTAGGCTTGAAAGCCTGTTGCCAACCTATGTATTTGTCATATCGTTGCAAGATATATACTATAAAAACAGATAAAAACTTAATAACAGGGTTGGAGGGATGGGATGGGGTCAGGGAGATGGGTGTAGAAAGGGGGGGTAAATAAGTACAGAAGTGAGTGGGTGAGGTTCTCATCATTGGCTGGTTGAGGAATTGAAAATCTGTTTGGCCTCGTAAAGGAAAAGTTTCNCATTGGCTGGTTGAGGAATTGAAAATCTGTTTGGCCTCGTAAAGGAAAAGTTTCACAGCAGGGAAGAGTTTTGGGTCCGTGAGGAAGTTCTGAGGTTTAAAGTGCAGTTTGAGGGAACTGTGGGCTCTAATCAACTTCGCTCTGCTCTTGTTTAACCAACGACAGTGTACGAAAACGTGGTGAAGGTCCTGGATGACCATTTCTGGGCAGGGGCAAAGCTTAGTGGGCGATCGGCCAATTCTATACAAATAGCTCAATGTTGGGA